>BLKR01001777.1:0-249998 GCA_011170035.1 Teleogryllus occipitalis
GAGTGGCACAATACTACTTTTAAACTTAGCGCGATTAAGAATTCCGTAAATCCTTGGCGCTCCTCATCCCACTTCTGTAGGCGCGAGGAAGTAATTTTAACCCGCCTTCGTATTGGACACTGCCACTTTTCCCATAGTTTCCTCCTTCGAGGGGAAAGTCCTCCCATCTGTGACACATGCCGGACGGTTCTTTCTGTGGAACACGTCCTGCTGCATTGCACAAAATTCGATGACAGCCGACGAAGGCATAGCCTGGGCAACTCGCTACGGGAGGTGCTTGGGGACGACGATTCTGCACTCTCAAAACTCTTTTGTTTTTTGAGAGAAAGTGGAATACGTAATTTTATTTGAGTGACATGGACAATATTTTATGTAGTTTGTTTTGTGGCCCCTTTACAGCCAATTTTACATTTTATGATAAATTTTACGAGTCTGTTATATTTTCCTTCTGCCTTATTTAGTCGTACACTATTGCAGGATTCATGCTCTTTTAAGTAATGTTCATGCTTTTAATTAGCGGGTAAGTTGCTTTTGCAAACTTACTTAATCTACCCTTTTAAATACTTTGACATGGGCGCCAATGACCTTGGCAGTTGAAGCGCCCTTTAAACACTAAGTAATCAATCAATCAATAAACAATCGAAATTATGAACCGAGCTTTGCAGGGCTGAAAGAATACGAGAGACATTCATTCTGACTGATGCCGTGCTCATGAACGGATCGTGCTCCAATTAATGTTAGGAGTTTTTTTCTTTGGGGACTTGTAAGCATCTACTAGGGAATGGATGTTGAGAAAACATCAAAATTGGAACTCTAAGTGTGACAGTGGAGCTTAAAATATTTCATGTGAACGAGTTGGAGGGACATTGAGGGCTTGGGTGAAGTTGTCAGTGATTGGACTGGAATGTTAGCAGCAAATAGTTTATTGATCTGATGAACGGTGATTGAAGTGTGCTTCCGAGAGAAGAAGAGAGAAGATGGTGTCTGGACCTGAGGACGGCGGCGTCGGAGATGGATAAAGATGGTCCAAAAGCGCGCGAAGACATAAGGTTGGAACGGTCATGACAAACGTTTAATTTTATATTGGGTAAAGTTATACAATACCAAAATTGTTTTAAATTGTTTAATAAATTTCCATGTTTTTGTGAAATGAATATATGATTTTTCATTGAGCCAATTCTAGCAATGAAGTAGCAAGATAGAAAGATATTTGCTTTTCAGGTTCCTCGACCGAGTTTGTTTGAATATATTTGCGTGATTATTTCAATATATATAAATTAATCTAGAATGCTTATTTCTTTTTATAGAAGTGTATTACCTTGAATTGGAAAGAGTAGATTGTTAAAATAGAGTTTAAATGCTTACGCTCAAAATATTTGGATCTTTTGGAATTGTATTCGGAACATTATAAGATCATTGCTGGGTCTAGTGTCCGTTCCTATCTCGATCGAGTGTTTAGTCCGGTTTTTAATGTTCTGTATTTTGTGAATTTTGTTTTATTGCAAATGGAAATTTTGGTGCAAACGTTATCCAAGTGGCATTGCGAGATTGCTCTAGATATAGTTTTGATGTCTGTAAAGAGACATATTTCCATCGCTGTCGTATGTGAGGCCTGAGACAGATGGCAGAAATCGGACGCGCTCTGGAAGAGTAACTCAGTCTCAGCTACGGTTGAGAACAAATATCGTAAATTCTACATGTAGTAATCTGGTACCTACGCGTCCGTCCGTCTGTCTGACTGCCCGTCTCTCACAGTGAGACTGTCAAATGAGATGTCATTCAAACCATCTCTGTCTCTTAGTGGGAAACTATCCATGTCTTGAAAAAAATTTTTTTTTGCATTTAAAAATCTTACTTAGTAGGTAGGGACAGATGGAATTGTTAAAAATATATAGCAGATAGGGATATATGGATCTCGAGAAAGGTGAAAAATGGGAAGACTAGAAGAACCACAGCAGCACATACTTTTTCCCATTCTTGGAAACTGTTAACTTATGTTATAATATTGCAATATATACCCTACTAACACCTCAGTTACAACTTAGAAACGTCCAATTCAACCAATTCAAACGAGGTGCCATTGGTGCACATATACATTTATAGCCAGCAATAGTTGTCATTTCTTACTTGTATAAATCAAACGAACGTGAATAAATTTAACTGTTACAGTATTTGCGGCACGTTGTACAGAAAAGCAAAAATATTTTCAAACAAGCTTGTGTTACATGGAAGTAAGATTCCTATTTTTGAATACCATAATCAGCGATCAAAAGAAGTGTATTTGTTAATTGTAAGTTAATTCCTTACATCTATTTCCTTTCATTAGAATATTATCTACATTACACAGTCATCACGACCATCAACAATGAGAAGAATTCTAAGAATTTCAAACCACAGTGTTGCCAATTTGCAAACTGGAAGTGCGTCAGACGAAGCCCGGGAATTCGATTATACAATTTCGATTTCTTTTGCTATTTTCAAAAATACAGATTGTTTACCAAAACTAGTACTACAAGTTCTTTACCGTTCTTTGATACTTACAAGGAGAAAATGGGGGGGGGGAAATGGAACTTTTTTGAAAAAAAAAATTATTTAAAATTTAAAAATTGTCTATGTTTCACGCAAAATTAGGCAAAAACTTTTAAACTAAAGTAAAAGAATTAAACAAAAAGATATTTGTTGATGAGCATACGTTTTTCATTGCGAAAATATTATTATATTTTATTAGAGTTATAGGAAGACACCCAAAAAGTTTTGAACTTTTACAATTTTCGAAACGTCAGAGAGTGCAAAGAAATGCGACTTACGCCACTTTTTTGTGACTTTTGCTCTATGAGTAAAATAAATAAATAAATAAATTGGATCCTTTTTGACATAATTTTGAAAATATTGCCGCTTCATGTAATTACCCCCCAAATTCCAAATATTCGTTTCAAATTCAAGGGCCCGCATTATCAGTCAGATCGATGGGGAATATCAATAATTGTAATTGAAATAGTACTGTAGTAGTATTGCTATATAGTATTGCTAGCAACTGTAACTAATTGTATACTGACCATGACTGTGCAAATGTACCCGATTGCATCTGGCCCGAGAATCGGGTTGCTGAAAGGGGATGTGACACGCGAATTATGGAGTGAGAGAAATGGTTTGGCTAGAGCATAGAGTAAACAATTATAGAACCCCTTTAGTCTATGGCTCGAGTTGACGGCCGGGAATATTGCAAGTAATGTCTAAATAATACGAGTATATAGTGTAGTAATCGAGTAATCAATCGAGACTAATTAGATGTTCTACACGTCTCGGTTTAATAGCCATATTTTGCGCATTCATACAGAAAATTCTAATAAATTTCTCAAATAAACTTTTTTGTTTTTTGAGCAACTGAAACGTATTTTAGCTGACTCACGGCACATGCAGAGGTGATCAACAGCTCATTTGATTCCTTTCGATAACACACACATATTGACACAATTCTTAGCCGGTTCACTCGAGGATGTTCAGGAAAAAATCTAGAAAAACACTCGCTTTTTTATGGTTTCAATGCAACTGGTTGAACTGGTTTATTGATGAAACGCTGTGAATTACTCTCTTTTCGGCATTTATATGAACTGATACTTCTGTAATCATCAGATTGACGATAAATAAACGTGTATTCATAATTAAACAAAACTTGAACCAAGTATTTTATTCGATACCTTTAAATGTAACTTTCTATGCCCGGAAATGAAGTAGGCGGATATTTGTAATATGTCAAAAAGTTAATTTTATTATGAATTTATTTGCAAAACGCATATAAAACATTTTAATTCAAAATACCCTCTGGAGGTGCCAGGATAAGCTAGTACATATACCTGTATTAATGGTAATCGGTGGCCGGCCATTGTTGGTTGGTGCTTCCGGGCGCGTCCACAGCTTAGGTCATTAGTCCCGTAAGTGTAGTACATGTTTCTCCCTTGGGAGATGGCTGTGATCTTCTCCCGCTGGATGGAGAGATCCGACGCCGACCGTCGGCTACCGGGGTTTCCCCCTAACCAGGACTCTCCCATCACGGGGGCACCGCCCTAGCCGAGACAAGGTCTAAGCACCCCACCCGGTCTCCCGTAATACGTGGTAGTGTAGTGCATGTTAGTGTGTGTGTGTGTGTGTGTGTGTGTGTGTGTGTGTGTGTGTGTGTGTGTGTGTGTGTGTGTAAGGGAGAGAGGATAGGACAAGGAAGAGGAAGAAAAGAGCGCACTCCGTGGCTTGTTTGTTAGAGTACTGCTCCAGCATTCGCCTGGGCTTGATCGGAGAAACCACGGAAAACTACCGATCAGAGCAGATGGTCGCTAGAATTCTCGACCTGGCTGAAAAGCTAGAGTCGAAAATCCTGCCACCATCGGTACTCGAACCTAGGACCTGCAGAGGCACTGCAGTGACATCAGTTGATGCACCGAGCTACCGCTCCTGGTCGGTGGCCGGTGAACGTGCCAACACTCACAGTTGGGCCTCTTCCGGTCCACCGTTTGAGGCAAATGACTTCTTCCAGGCGTCTTAGCCTACTGATAAAAGAATTACAAAAAAGCATTTTGGGGAAGGAACATCGGGATGTCAGCACCTAACAACGTATTAAGGTAGGTTAAGACCCCTATAGAGGTGATCAATATTTCATTCAATTGTTCTCGACAAGGTCGATCGCAAGGTGTATTGATTAGCACAATTTAGCAGTTTCGGTTTTCTTGGAACAAGGAAAATCTAGCTCAATTGTTAGTGTTGAAAGATTGCCCTCTCGCTTTAATATTTCAAGATTGAAGAGAAAAAGAATTAACGTATCATTTCACTTTGTTAATTTTGATGTTTTTACTCTCTCGTATACGTACGTATATAACGAATTGTATACGCAGTATAGAGAAAGTTATGTAATACTGTGAAAAATCGATTTCCAGATTTCAATGGAAATATACGATTTGGGGTCCCCTGATACCGAAAAAGTAATTTTTTTTCAAAACGTCCGGCCGGCCGGCCGGCCGTGAACACTCCTAGGGCCTATGCCACTCGTACGATCTTTTCCGAATTGAAGAAACCCCTGTCCATCTAACTCTAGTTGAAACTTTTCAAGAATTTTTTCAAGAAAGAAAATTTTCAAAAATATTCTTTGAAATTTGGGGGTACTTTACATGAAGCCCCCCGGACATTTTCAAAATTTTCTCAAAAACGGCTCCAAATTTTTAAATTTCTTGTAAGAATAGAGTAGAATACACTTACAAGGGTGGCATATTTCCGATATTCGCTGTCAACTCTGAATTTTCGAAAATTGCAAACGTTTGAATTATTTCGGCTTTTTCCTACAATTATAAAATTGAAGACACAAGACTTTTACTTCAAATGAAATTTTGGTCCATAAATAGTTCTTTCATTAAAGTCATTAAGTTTTTTTTTTTTTTTTAATTTAGTAGTTTTCGTGCAATAGTGCATGCAGTGTTTGCAATTTTTAAAAAAAAACAAACAAGTTTTTCTCAAAAACGGCTCCATTTCTTTACATTTTTGGTAGATTTAGTGTCAAACAAACCCTATTCGATGACACAGTGACACGATGACACAGACATATTGCTCTATTATTTTGTTTTTTCAAAAATTACAAATATGTAATTTTTTTTTACTTGGCTCTCTCGTCGGTAATATTTACATAAGAGGCGATTTCTTCACATTATTATACATATGAGTACATGTGATTTAAATAAAGTTAAAGTTTCTCGAAAACTTCACAGTTTCCTGTTAAAAAGAGCTCAAAATTCCGCATTTTCAGAAACGCTCAAACGCCATTTTGTAAAAAATGGCTCCAATTTTTTTTCAAACTTTTTCAACGGATAGTGGTGATGGCACAGTTTAATATGACGTAAAGTTCATTTTGGTATATTCTTTTTTTTTTTCAAAAATTCACAAATATTATTTTCATTATCTCTCACGCCGTTAGTATGCATATTTCAATGGATTTGTATTTACTATTATTAAACTTGTGAGTAAAAGTTCTTCAAATTACTTCAAATGAAGTTTTTCGCAAAGTCAAAAGATTCCTGTGAAAAATAGCTTCAAATTTCGCATTTTCGCAAATTTCGCTTAATGCCATTTCTTAAAGACAGCCCCAAATTTTTCAATGAAAATTGCTATTTAGGACGTGATTTTATCCTTCTTTAATATTCTTAACATAATATTTCTGTTCTATTATTTGGGAACCGAAAAGTTGATAAAATTTCAAAAAATGTACTTTGGGTGGCGATAGATGGCAGCTGACAAGAAGGAAGGGCAAGACTGTACAGTACCAGTCCCCACCAAGGAAATTAGAAAACTTTAGTACTAGAAAGTTTGCGCCATTATGTAGCACCTCTAGTTTTGTATTGTAATGGTCAGATTTAATGAGTAAAGAAAGCTTGTTTTTATGCAATTAAAACAGTGTTGAATATCCCTAATTAAAATGATTTTTACATTTCCCTGGGCTGCTCCATGAAGGGTGGGTAATGGGATCATGGTATTCTCCAAAAATAAACAGAATTAACATAATTGTGTTTTAGTTGGATAGCATTACCAGTTTCGATTGTTAGTTAAATTCCTTTCTTGGGAATAAGAGCCACATGAGGCGAACATTACGTATTTTCTTCACCGTAACTAGCAAGATCCGCCTGTTCAAACTTTTCTTCGTCACACAGCTACAGAAACTGGAACAATTTTAAAGGAAAACTACAACTATATTTTTTTACTCAACCGGGAACCGAACCCCGGAACCAGTTTCGAGATTTCTGCCATGTTCATTTGTGTTCTAAGTTTTCTCTTGACCAGTGCAACATCTATTTGCGCTACTCTTCAATGAAAACTTCACCATAGTGTGTTCTCTTTTCCTCCTTCCCTTCCCAAAACACTGGCCGGGTGCAATCGGGCTCTGCCTTCCGAGTTGGCCAAAAGTGAAAGGAGATTGACTGGGAGGCGGTTGTGAGGAAAACGTAACAGGGAAATGCAATCGGGTGATTGCGGAATTACTGCACTTCCTTTCCGACGAAACGTAAATTCTGGAAACATGATTTATAATATTGAATTGGCGCCAATTTAAGAACATTTTGAAAATGTCCCAGAGGCTTCATGTGAAGAACCTCGGAAACTTAAAGAATTCATTTTCAATTTGCAGGGTCTCGAGTCTGGCCAGATCAATTGGGGGATATTAATTTCTACAAATAGTGCTAGTGTTGTTTACATTCAAAAAGCCAGACGAACGCACAGAGACACACACGGACTTTTGAAAAAAGATCCAATATTTAGGTTGATTGGTTATTGATTCCAAGAGCATCAATTCTTAAGGCATTTGGTTGGTTGGTTGTTAGTTTCCTGGCACGTCAACTACTAGCTCATTAGTCCCGTAAGTGTAGTTTTCATCGAGAGGTGGTGGTGATCTTTCCCCGCTGGATGGTGAGATTAGGCGCCGGGGTTTCCCTCAACCACGTATCTCCCACCAGCGGGGCACCGCCCCAGCTGGGCCAAGCTCTAAGCTCCCGACCGGGGTCCCGGATTGTGTGGTAGTGTAGTGCATGTTAGTGTGTGTAAGTAAGGGGTGGGTATAGGGCAAGGAAGAGGAAGGAAAGATCGCGCACGGTCCGTGGCCCGTTTCTTAGGGTACTGTTCCGGCATTCGCCTGGTGTTAATCGGAGAAACCACGGAAAACTACCGATCAGAGCACCCGATCGCTAGAATTCTCCTCCAGACAGCGATTGAATTCGACCTAGTCGACAAGCTAGTGTCGAAATCTTGCCGCCGCACACTGGTACAATCGGGTCTAAAACCCGATCATAATTGCAAATGCGAGAGAATTTGCGTAAAAATGGGTATCAATGCGCTTTGGAGGTCGCTGAATTTCAATATCATAAATAAATTTCAAAATTCAAAATGGCGGCTTTAAAATGGCAGATCTACTCATTTGAAAACAAACAAAAATGCATAAAAATATACATATGGTGTTCTGGAGATCACTGATTTCGAAATGAATATTCATCATAAAATTTCAAAATTCAAAATGGCGGTTTGGAAATGGCTAACTTACTCAAAAATGATGATATGTGTAATATCATGTGTATAAAATAAGGATACAATAGTTCTCGCGGTCGCAGGTTAATATTGTTATAATTCCAAAAATTTATATCAGTAATTTTCTTATTAAAAGTAATTAAAAGAAGGGCAAATCGAAAAAATATACAGATAAATTAATTTCCTGTGGCGTAAAAGGTGATTCCGGGAAATCTAGTGTTATATCTTACCATGTAGCATAGCAGTAAAGAAGTTATAAAACAAAATGGTGCAGATATGTGCCGCTAAATGTGTGTTATTCTGATTAAGGGAATTCTACTTGATAAATAAAAAAATGATTGAGGCAGGAATAGGCAGAATAAAAAATATAATCCGCAATACACGTGACTAATATTGTTACGTTGTATACCTTTAAATACAGCCGTCTTATTCATTAAATTATTTGACACTTTTCCTTAATAATATACCTAACTTATAGCCAAAAGTGTCTTCTATTCGGAAATACAAAATTAATCTACAAAAAATGTAGACACTTATTTGTTTGTTTTTCTCAAATATCGTTGACGAGAATCAATGACTTAGAGAATTTCGAGCAACGGTAACTTTACGAGACCGTGAGGCAGACAAAAACGATTGAAATAACTTTCTGGAGATGAAGTAGTGTGCTCCCATGTCTTCCGCATGATATTTGCTTAGTCAGAATTCCGATCACGCACTCTGGATTTTGCCATATTGGCCCGATTCAAGCAGTGTGCGCCGTCGGGACTCAAACCTAGGACCCCTGATCAGAAACACATCAGTTGATGCACTGAGCCACTCCCGGTGTTAAGGAAATTTTTCCCGTAAGTAGAGTGCGCGATTTTACTGTGGGAGGTGGCGTTGATCTTCACCCACTGGTTGGCGAGATTCAGCGCCGACCTACGTCGGTTTGTGGGGATTTTCCTGAACCAGATATCTCCCACAAGCGTGGCACCGCCCTAGTCGGGACAAGCTCTAAGCTCTCGACTGACCTCCCAACAACTGTGGTAATGGAGTACATGTGAGTGTAAGTGGGTGTAGGAAAAGGTGAAGTAGTGTAGTAGTGGGGTGTAGTAGTCGTAGTAGTAGTAGTCGTAGTAGTAGTCGTAGTCGTAGTCGTAGTCGTAGTCGTAGTCGTAGTCGTAGTAGTCGTCGTCGTCGTCGTAGTAGTCGTCGTCGTAGTAGTCGTAGTAGTAGTAGTCGTAGTAGTAGTAGTCGTAGTAGTAGTAGTCGTAGTCGTAGTCGTAGTAGTCGTCGTCGTCGTCGTAGTAGTCGTCGTCGTAGTAGTCGTAGTAGTAGTAGTCGTAGTAGTAGTAGTCGTAGTAGTAGTCGTAGTCGTAGTCGTAGTCGTAGTCGTAGTCGTCGTAGTAGTAGTCGTCGTCGTGTCTTTATTAGTGGCTAGGCTATTTAAGATGGGGAGGGCAAGCTGTACATTTTTATTTGGTTATGGCTTAGGGTAGGGATCACAAAATTCTGACCGTGCACAGAATTCTCCTCACCCCGTAGCACGTCACACACAGTTTTTAACTGTTTTTGACGTAGAAATAAATAAAAATAAATAACAACATGAAAAGAGAGAATACTTTCACGTTTCAGTCGTGAATGTCGAAGGCCGGAACATAGCTCAATGGAGGAATAGCAGCATTAGAGGGACAGAGAGAGGTAGTGACTGTTTTGACTCGAAACGTGGGCTATTTTAATCCAAAACAAAATTGATGTGTCTGGTTTCTCTGTGTGTCAATAAACATATCAGAATAAAACCTGACTGTCTTTAATAAAATCCTGGGCAACATTTCCCAAGTTAAATGGTAAAGACGAAATCACCTCGTAACTGCTAAGTGCTCTTGTAACATGTTGTAATTTATTTCTAATGGTAATTCTGTGACGAAGTATTGTGCCACGTGACCCGTCGCTGTGCAAGAGCGAGCTGTCGTGCCTCGGGCGGGAGGTGGATTGCTAGAGGGCATCGCCGCTCGCGAGCTATGGAGAAGCGGCAGTTGCATAACTAGTCGGATAATGGGTTGATTAATTGATACATTTGTTCGTGTTTCCGGGTACGTCAACTACTGAAGTAATTAGTCCCTTAAGTGTAGTGCATGTCTCTCTCTCTCTCTCTCTCTCTCTCTCTCTCTCTCTCTCTCTCTCTCTAAAGTTGGCGGTGATCTTCCCCCGCTGAATGGCGAGATCCGGCGCCGACCTACCGTGGGCTACTGGGGTTTCCCCTAACCAGGACTCCCAACAACGGGGCACCGCCCCAGCCGGGACAAGGTCTAAGCTCCGACCGGTCTCCCGGAGTATGTGGTAGTGTAGCGCATGTTAGTGTAAGTGGAGAGGATAGGACAAGGAAGAGGAACGAAAGATCGCGCGCGGTCCGTGGCCCGTTTGTTAGGGTACTGCTCCGACATTCGCCCGGTGTTGATCGGAGAAACCACGGAAAACTACCGATGAGAGCAGCCGGCCGCTAGAATTCTCCTCCAGACAGCGATTGAACTCGATTTAGCTGAAAAGCTAGTGTCGAAAATCCTGTCGCCGTCAGGCCTCGAACCTAGGACCTTCCGGTCAGAGGCGCTGCAGTGACATCGGTTGATGCACTGAGCTACCGCTCGGAGAATGGGAATAGTAATCAAATATTAACTGACCGTGGGATTGTGATCACTTTTATGAACACTCATTCACTTCTAGCACACTCTTGTGCCCGAGTAGGAAAATCCAACAACACTTCTTCAATTGCACTTTTGAAAAATTAACGTTATTTCGACCACGTATTAACAAAAGAATCAAATATTCCCTTGATCTATTACTCAAATGGGATATCTTTTATTTCGATCTATGATAATAATGTAGCTATTCTCCCCCTATCTTTTATAACATATTTTATCTGTTTTTAAGATTAGAAATATAAATAACCGTACGTAGTGTTGTTACTATAAATTATAATCGGTTTGGACGTACTATATGTAATTTTAATTATTATACAATGTTTGAATTAAATATTATTAGAAAAATAAAGGATTATTTTAATGTAAACTTAAGAGAAATTATTATTATAAATTAATTAAATTATAGTTATTTAATAGAATAATTTAATTATGATAAATAATAAATTATCATTCATTATTGTAGTAACAATAAAAAAAGAAAAGAACCACGAGGATGAACTGTCTTAACTTGCGAAATGATAATTACAGGTAATCGAAAAGACAGATGAGAGAGAACAGTGTGTCGAAGGGCTCTTGAATGCTTTGTGGTACATAGTGACATAAAAGGATTTAGCTAATTTCCCCTGGTCTTCGGGTCGCGTCTGTCGAAGAACAACAGATAGAATAGAGGTCTGAGAGTCATAACCGCAATGCCACTCTGCTCATTGAGAAGACTGCATAGTTGGGTAAGACTAGATGGATATGACTGCTCGCTAGTGATCATGTATACTAAAATTATTTTTATTTTGTCATTTGTGACGTAAATATTGCTGTATGTTTAAATTCAGCCACCATATTTCACTGATTTTTGAACGTCAGTCATAACTTACAACTGTTTCTATTTAATAATACCTCGCAAGAGGAAAATTTCCAGAAGCGATGAATACATAAGACACCCAAAAACTACGTAAGCCCTCTATACACAGCGTACGAGCGTCGTAAATAGTGTTACACAATAAGTACGCACGGAAATTAATCTCCTATGTATCTCAGAACCAGAAAATTGTTAATTATAATCTCTAAATTTTTTAATATTTAGTAAGTTAGTTTTAGGCGGAAGAGCAGGCCTAATGGCCCGAGTCTCGCCACTAATAAAGACAATTTTATTATTATTATTATTATTATTATTATTATTATTATTATTATTATTATTATTATTATTATTATATTTAATAATAATAATAATCTAATATTTAATTTTTATTAAACATAATATTCTTTTAGCATATTACTGGTGACTAGCCGCACCAGAAACATATTAGCGTTTTTGACATATTTTAACATTTTGAATTGAATTACCCTGTTTCTCTACGAACGTAAAGAAGGAAATAAGTATGAAATAACATCGGATGTATTTGACAACACACCAATTTCTTCGTCGGCTAACACATCAGAGAATATAGAACATATTTTTTGTGTGTTACCTTTTCCATTGACAACATTTTCGGTCTTCTCAATCATTCTTGTTCTTGTTTGACCTCCGAAAGCATCGTATAACAATTTATCCATGTGTCTAAGAGCAGAAAATGGTTATTCAATCAATATTGACGCACTTGGAGTTTTTGAAAATAAAACGAGTTTGTACAACACAAAACGCTTTTCGGAGGAGATTTAATTTTCAAATAATTATTTCTTTCAAATACTGCTTAATTTAAAAGAATTGAAACGAAATTGAATATCAAGACGGTTAATGCTTTCTTCGCGTTGTCTTGACGACATTGTCTCTCGCAACATTGCGTCTCGTTTCGACTTTGTGTCTCTCTCTTCGATTTCCCCCGTCGAGTGCAACTCAGGCCGTAATCTGATGCAGTGGCTTGCCCGTCTTTTGCAGCGCGTCGCTCGGTTAAGTTTCGAGGACATGACCATGCAACGGGCTTTGCCCTGACAGTGATCCACTTCAGAGTAACCAGTTCTGTTACACGATACAACCGAGAGAGCTGACTATTATGATGCAGACTTAACAGCATGATGTTACCACTTAGTCACCGGCTCCTTTTAAAGAAATGAGTACATTTGTAATACGGTATACACAGTCGACTTGCATTATCTTCGAATTACGACTCTGTTAAAGACAATTCATTTTGGTGTTTTTTACAATTACTTAATCTTTTTATAGTAACATATCTTGTCCTCTTTTTCTGAGAGTCATGAACTTCTAACATGAATCAAGTTTTCACAAACACTTGGTATAACACTGAAGAATGGTTGGCGAGAAATTGACCCCTAGAGGGAATTTATTCTTCTAATTATTGATTTTATTTAAACATAGACAATTGAGAACGGATACTCTTCATTTTGAGGTAGATTGAAAATTACATTAAAAATCATATTTTTTCTTAGTTCGTTAAGTTACTAAATTTACATTGTGGGGAAAAGCTGCTGAAATTAATATTTACTAGTTGAAATTTCATCAAAAGTGTATTTCTTAATTTTGAATAAAGGGAGGTAACTAGTAAAAAAAAGTCATTAAAAGAACCATTTCCTACCCGTTCCGAAACGTAACATTCTAGTAGCAATGAAATTCATCTTCAATAATACAACTGTATAAATATTATAAGTTCGTCTCTGTCAAATAAACAGGGACCAGATAGTTTGTTACCATAAAAAAAAGATTTGCCTGAATGTTGATACGCAATAGTAGCTATATTTTTATCGTGATTTTTGGAATGACTCAATGGAACAAAAATTTCAAATAGTTAAAAGAATTGTGAAAGAAGAATATATACTATAATTTTGTGCTGGTGACATGTTCGTTGAGATTCTGCTATATTATATAATGGTTTGTTGATAATGTTCGTGATCAATTTCGAAATGATTCGTTAATTCGTAAGCATATGAAAGAATTAACCATTGAACCTAGAACAATTAGTTCTAGAGATTATTGCTACATACTTGCTGAAAAAAATATTCCAACTAAAAATCACAAAAAATGTAATATAATAATACTTTTTACTTAGACATTTATCGTTTCTAATTTCGAAAAAAAATAGTAATTCAGTCTTTTCGTTCTTAAAATTATATTTTAGACCTTGAGACCAATTCTCAAGAATAGATTTCACAATGGAATGTGAAATACGTCTGCAATTGCATTTCATTGCACATAATCATCGTCAATATGAAATTAGAGCACGTCAGAGACAATAACATTCCGTAACATTATGTTATTGAAGTCGTTGTAAACCCATACTCTCTCAATTCAGGATACATATATAATGCCACGCTACATAATGCAACAGGCTGATATAAATAACCAGACCGTTTATCGAGCAAAGGAAACCGGAGGCAACGCCCTTCGATTGACTGACGCTTTCTCCTGGAGGGCGGTGCCAGATGTAGGCGGCTCTGATTGTGGCGATGGAAGCGGTAGTGACGGGTGGCGGGGACGGAGTCGCAAATGGAGACGGAGGTGGAGGCGTTGGACAAAGGCATTGGCGGCTGTGAGTGTGGGGATAGAAACAGTGTTGCAGATAGTGGGGGCAGCGGCATAGACTAAAGAGGTCTTTACTCTATGGCAGCGGCAATGGGAAGATGGAGGCGAAAGTGGAGTCCGAGGCGAAGGCGAAGACAGACGGGGAGGTGAAGACGTAGACGAAGGCGAAGGCAGAGGGAAGACGAAGGCGGAGACCGAGATTAAGGCGGAGGCGGAGGCGAAGGCAGAGGCGAGTGCAGACGCGAAGGTGGAGGCAGAAGGTATTGAATAGCAACATTGGCGTTAGTGTAGACGGAGGAGGCGAAGGAGGGGGAGGAGGCGGTGACGCCAGGGCCGGTAGTGGTGACACTGATGGTGATGAGTAGACATAAAATGTTTTGGCACTAAAAAATCGTCTTTTAGGCGCCGAAAGGCACAGAAAATGTCAAGAATAAGGAGAAAAAAGGCATAAGTTACACACATAATAAAAATTGAAAAATTCTTTGTAATTTTTGTCTATATTATTTAATAAACTTAAATACACAAAAGAAGTACGTACATTTTAATTTAAAACTAGATTTATATATTAATAACTCTTCTACATTTTATTCTTAATTGTTTGCAGTACCAATAACTTATAGTACTACCAGTAACAGTGTAGTTTGTATTACCAGTAACTTTTCCAGGATCACAATTTCAAATTTTCCGACAATTGGGAGACAAAATCAGTTGAAATGCGGAGA
The DNA here is from genome assembly GCA_011170035.1 of Teleogryllus occipitalis. Classification (NCBI taxonomy): domain Eukaryota; kingdom Metazoa; phylum Arthropoda; class Insecta; order Orthoptera; family Gryllidae; genus Teleogryllus; species Teleogryllus occipitalis. The sequence goes on from BLKR01001777.1 coordinate 14,916, forward strand.
AGGATATCTCAACATATATTGAAGTGACTGGCATGCATTTTAGAAGTCCAAGACTAGCAACACTGAAACTTCCGCGAATTTACATTTATTTCCACTTAAAATTTCGGTGCCCTCGGTGTATTGTCAATCGACCATGTTCTCAGAATATGGCTGGTATTTATGAAACAGGGAAATGGAGTAAAATCAGTTGGTATACTTTTAGGAATTCTCTCGTATTTTAAAATACCCAGTAATAAATTTTTAAAATAGTTTAAAATACCATACGTGAATTAAAGATTTCGTAATGAATGGTCACGTTGGACCATGGCCGATTTGCTGATATCTGAGCATTGTATATAAAAATATTATACGGAAGACAAAAATATTCTAAAAAAGGTATTTATGCAAAAAAAGGCATATATGCTAAAAAAGCAAAATAAGCATTATGAAACTTCGTTGTTTGTCATCATTTGTCTTGACTCGTGCATATATATTATCAGTCTTTAAATACGCTCGCTAGAATATAATAGACATTCCCCTAAACATCTGATGTCTAGCGATGAGGAAGATGGGGCTTTTTGTTGATCAGGCAGTAAACGTTCGCGACGGTAGTAATAGTTGCAAGTGAATGGGAGTGGTCATGGCGGTGACGGTGGTGGGGTGATGCCGATGATGGTGATCATGTTAATGGTGATGTTGACGGTGGTAATGATGATGATGGCAACGTGTTAGCAGTTTACGGTGGCGAGGCAGTTAAAGTAAATGAGCCGGGCTGTTATTAATAGTGAACAGAGGTCCGCACAGGAGGTTAACTTTAAGACAATAAGTTCTTGGGTGTAGCTCAATTTTCATAATAATATTCCCATTCGGAGCAACATTTATTCGTGAATAATTTGTTATCTCTCTATTCCTTAACAGAAATTAACATTCCTTAACAGCACGTAAGAACACGACATTAACATTCTAAAGCGTGTACTCTTCGTTTTCAAAATAAATTAATTACCTACTCAACCGCTGAAAATTAGCACTCCGAACTGCGATTATGAACGCTTTTATATGCTACTATCTCCGTCGGTCGTGAATGTGTTCGAAAGAATTGAAGAGACGATAGCCATTTGGAGAACGTGTTTCGAGGTCCTTCCTGGAATGCCCGCCCATTCCAACGCCAGTGCCATTCTGAGGCTCCTCGTTAGCATAGACGTCATGGGTAGAGGCCGCCCGATGTCCTTGTGGTGATCTTGCGCGTTTCCTGACGTCAACGTAAAAGCCACGTCACTAATGAGCTCACTGAAGCACCGAGCTCCGGTGACAATGAGCCACTTCTCGGGCGACTACTGGAGTCTAAAAGCTCTCGACTGCAATAAAGACTCAACTTGATTTTATAGTTTAGAAACAGAACTGAAAAATAACTTTGCAATGATACTATAAGCATCGTATACATTGAAAATCATGCTGTTGGATGTATCGTTATTTGTAGAGGTGGTGACAATTTGTGCGAAAAGCAATATTTTAAGAGAAGCGGAGAAAGTTTTAATGATAATATGTTTTTCTGAGTAAATCTTAATCTTAATCCAAATTAGACGTATTTATACATGTAAGGAAAGGATTCGAAAACATTTACATTAAAAAAAAACAAAAAACATTTGATGACTTGCCATAATTTTACCCCCAAGAAAGTGTTCAAGTTTATAAATCATTACTTCACCAAGTTAATTCTATTGGTCCATTTAATATATTTATTAATATTTTTAAATTCTTATCAACAAAAATTGTATTTTTGTTTATTTCATTTCTTTTCCTTCTTACCCATTTTTATGAGGGGAGGGTGAAGTGCTCCTACCTCCCCTGTGCTAATAACCGCTACGTCTATTATGGAAATATAGATTTAAGATAATTATTTTATAAAGATTACGCCGTGTGTCACTGCTAACAGTCAAGCAACAATGCAAGAAATAAGCGCAAAAATCACTGTGGGGCGTACGACTAACGTATCCGTTAGAACTGTGCGGCTAAATTTGGCTTTAATAGGCTATGACAGCAAAATAGACTCAAGTTCCTTTGCTAACAGCACAAACAGCGCCTGAAACGCCTCTCCTAGGCTCGCGACCATATCGATTGGACCCTAGACGACTGGAAAACCGTGGCTTGGTCAGATGAGTCCCAATTTCAGTTGGTAAGAGTTGATGATAGGGTTTGAGTGAGCCGCAGAACCCTCGAAGTCATGGACCAAAGTTGTCAACATGACACTCTGCAAGCTGGTGGTGGTTCCATAATGATGTGGGCTATTTTTACATGGAATGGACTTAGTCCTCTGGTCCAATTGAACCGATCTTTGACTGGAAATGATTTTGTTCATCTACTTGGAGACCATTGGTAACCATCCACTGACTTAATGTTCCCAAACTAGATGATTTTTTTATGGATGACAGTGCGCCATGTCCACGGGCCACAATTGTTCGTAATTTGTTTGAAGAACGTTCTGGACAATTCGAGCGAATGATTTGGATACCCATATTTCCCAACATGAATCCCATCGAACATTTATGGAACATAATCGGGAGGTCATTTCGTGCACAAAATCCTGCACCGGCATCACATTCGCAATTATGGACGTCTGTAGAGGCAGTATGGCTCAATATTTTTGCAGGGAACTTCCAATGACTTGTTGAGTCCATTCCACTCACGTTGCCGCACTTCGCCGAGCAAAGGAGTTCCGACACGAAGTTATTAAGTTTCCCATGACCCTTGTCACCTCAGTCTAAAGTACCTATGAATTTTACCGTTTGCTTCACGGCAACAGCAATTCATCAAAACTGCTGTTTCACGCTCAGAGGTGCTTCGGAAGTATTACTCAAAGTAGTACTAGCAATCAGAAAGCTGTGAATCATAATCCTGGCAAAATATTGAGCGCTTTCAGTCGCGCGATCATGACGTTTCTGAACTAGTTGCATCCACCTGTTACAAGATAAGAACGAAAACTTCCTGCGGGTTATTCACGATGATATCTTAAGGCGGCTCCACACATGCGGCATTCGCCGAGCAGCTAGCTACCGCTCGCCCAATCCCGAACACCTGTTATGTTCTGCGAATGGTCGCTTCCTTTGATGTGTCCAAAAGACCAAGACGCGATGGGTAGGGCGAGCACCGAAAGTTTGTCACTCGGCAAGTAGCAAGCAACTCATCCACACTACTCGAGATTCGGTGAGTGGTTGCTCGCTGTTCGCCGAATAACGAATGTGTAAAGCCGCCTTTAAAATCGTCTCATTCGCAGAATTTGCTAAGTTCTCCCAAACAAGTCAACCCTTCACGGTCTTCCGAAATGCATCCAAGCAGAAGGGGCAAGACTGCGGTTGAATCGCCAAATAAACTACGTTCATTTCTCTGTTTAGATATTTATTAAAAGATTATTATTCAAATGTTCAATGAACATTTGAATAATAATCTTTAAATAAATATCTAATAATATATATAATAAATATAAATATTTAATAAAATATATATTAATAATATATAATAATTTTGTAAAACACATTTAAAAAATAAATGAGAATATTCGAATAATCATTGAATGTCTCCATAATTTAGATGACGAGTACCTTTGACAATTTCAACTCTTATCACTCTTTTCCTTGTAAACAATATTCACATTATTTTGTTTATTCATAAATTACGTATTTTTTTTATTTACCACTATATCATGCGTGGTTCTTACTAGTTTCCAGGCGTTTACACCGGGGCTCTTTTGAGAACACATGACGTGTTTATAATTGTATTCGATTCATTTGTGAAAATATGTGTACTGTTATATTATGATTCACTATTTTCCTCCATTATGTTTGCGCTGTCATTTTCTGGTATTTGCATAATCAAAATTCATTCCTGTACAAGAAGATTAATCGTAGTTTTATATCGCTTATTTATGTCTCTTTATCGCAAATTGAGATCACTACTTTCTATCGTAGGAAAAACATTTTCAAGATTACACCACTTTGTAGATTTAACACTATCTTATCGTCAATATCAGACAATAAAAGTGTTCTTTATTGCCATGATTCTCATTTCTTTTGAAATATTGTATTATTACCGATATTATTTCCGACTTGCTTGTTTTGTTTACAAAGCAAGATTTGTGTTAATATTTACCTTTCTTCTTGAACTGAATTTTAGGTCTCCGTAAATATCCACTTTGAAACCTCACTTAACCCTTTGGTTAATTATATGCTATTAACCAAAACAGCGCTTCTTTCAGAGCATTATTAAGTGTAAAACCAAAACAAAATTGGGTATCATAGTTCAAATCAGCTGGGGAGGGGGCCTCTTGCGCATGGTATCCGCCTTCAGCCAATGTGCTTCAGACACCAGTTTGGGTCACAATATTAGCGGGAATTATAAATGCAGCCAGATACCAAAATTATCACATCGTTACAAGACATTGAAACAGATTTATGAAGCATTTCCTTTCCATATTGAATTTTGTACACCTCAATTGCGTTATTTTTGGTTGGTTAACCTTGAAAATTGTCATTTTGTACCACTTTCAAAATTATTCTCATCACTACTCGCTTTCCATGTAATATGACGGCCAGCGTCTGGACTAGCTTTTCAAACGAAGTGCCCGTGCTGGGGTCACGTGGTTCGTGACGTAAACTGGTGGTGCGCAAAACGAGCAAAAATCGGTGCACCGGAGGAAGTCACCCATGCATTTCCACAGTGGTCAAATGTTTAGGGGTAGGGGATAGATTCTTTTCTTTCGATTCGATTCTAGAATCGATTCCAATTTTGTGATTCTGGGATCGATTCCGGAATCAATTATTTTACAGGAAGGAAGGTCCCTACATCTGACTAAAGGAAGAACGCCCCTGCGTTTCTCGTATCTGCGCCACGTGGACTGCCCAGCGGCCGCCGGAGACCCTTGAAAAACTAGTGTTGCTAAAACAGCACGTACTTTCTCGCCATTAGTAATGGTTATGTAATACAATTTATTCCACAATCTCTCCGAATTAATAAATCTTAGTCATCATTTTTTTGTAAAACTCATTTGAAATCGTAGAACATTTCGTGCGGAAATTAAAGTTTCAAGCAATATACTTTTTATTCAAAACTTTAAATGAAAATATATATCTGGCATTGAATTCATTATATAAGGAATGCACTGTATTCACGAACATATCGGATGAGTTGTTTAGCCTTACAATATTCTTCGTAAGCAGTATGCGAGAAAGTAAAATTATAAGATATGTAAGATATAAGTTAATGAATAATATGATACTGATAGTGTTGGCAAACAAATGAAAATATATCGAGAAATATATAATAGTAATTATTAAACACTATGGTATTGTAATATTATACAAATATATAAAAGTATTAATTTATATTACCGCGAACGAAAAGCAGCTGTCATTATCGCCTTCTGTTATCGATGCGGCGATGCAACAATGGGTTATAACAACCAACAATGGCCGGTCATCTATTCGTTTTCACATTTAACACAATTAAAGGCCGCAATTTAAAATGAAATAACACAAATATAATATAAATATAATAAATCACAATAAAATAAAATATGAATAATATGCAAATACTAACTTACGTAGCATCCAACTGCGTAAGTTGGGAGCGGGCGACTGAAGGCTAGCAATCTTTATTTCATGTTTATTTCAAATAGGTTTTAAATAATTTCTAAAAGATTAATTTGTAAAGGTATAACAAAAGCTCCAATGTAACAAAAGAACAAATAAATATGAAATAATATACACATTCTAACTTACGTAGCATCCAACTGTCTCAAAACAATCTAAAATTACGATCGCGAAGCGCAGGATTTTCAGAGCGGGCGACTAAGTTTGATGCCCAATTATTCGAAAAATACTCATATCTTCGAAACATTTAACACGACCTTGTTTAAAGATCTATTTTGGATGAACACTTTTCATTAAGAGCAAAACTTGTATCTTCATAATTGTAGTTGTAGGAAAACACCGAAAAACTTTCAATTTTTTCAGTTTTCGAAAAATAAGGGTTTTCAACCAACATGAGACTTGCGCCATTCTCTTAAACGTCTTTCAGACTATCAAACAACAAAATTTAATCAAAATCGATGGCGCCAATTTTTTTGAAAATTTTGAAAATGTCCCAGGGGCATCATGTAAAGTACCCCCTAAAATTAAAATATATGTTTCAAATACAAGAGACCGCGACATCAGCCAGATCGATTGAGGAATATCAATGTTGGAGAAAATCAATTGTGAACGGTTTAGCCGCTAGCGTTGTTCACAGACGGACAGACGTTTTGTCGTCAATCGATTTTTCAGCATCAAGGGCCTATACACCAGTATTCTGGCTACATCCCGTGTTAGACTTTTTTTTTTCTGAATTTGGCAACTGGATTTATCCACTTCTTTTGTTGCCAGGGGCGTGTAGAAAGAGTTTTTTGGCCGAAAATTCGCCATTTTCGCGCAGCATTACGTAACTTTCTATTCTTAGGAAGATCCTTCTGAAGCGCGAGAAAGTTAAATGAATGAAAATTCCTGTACCTGCTGTGCGCTATGGAATTTTTGGAGTATGTGGTCAGTGCTCTTCTAGTAACAGAGGAGTTTGTAGGATTTACTTTCCATTATTTATAAAAATGTGCTCTAAAATAATTTTTACTATCATTTTCAATCATCAATGTGCCTGTAGGTGGTAAGTAAAACAAATATCATGTAAATTTAATACAGATTATGATAATTTATATTCGTTGTAATAATTTATATTATAATATATCTTAATAGGGAACGGTTTTCGTGTAAATGCATATTTTTACAGGAACAAGATACCTGCATTCAGTAATATATTTTAGAGTTTACAAGAGATTCTGAATAAATTAGAACCATTTTTATTTTACATATTTTTACTGATTTTGGTATTATTTCATAATTTCACATATTTAACCAAAAATTACATTTTCATTACATTAATATATTTTTTACTTCGAAACGGAACATTTCAGATGCAATATACGTTACTGGAATTATCTTTCGTACACAGCAATATTATGCGACTGCGCTTCTATGACCACCGGTCGTTCACCTTGAATTGTGAAACCTACCCCCTCCCCTACTTCTTGGAAACCGCGTTCTCAGAATGAATCATGATGAATTGTGATAAGTAAATCATAACGTAAGTAATTGCATTCAAGTAATTCATTCTGATTCTCATTAAACATGATTCAAACAACAAAATTTTAAAAAATTGACAATCGTTTCATGTCATCTCGTGGCGCAGAGCGAAGTCGCTCGCCTTTCACCAAGGAGATCCGGGTTCAATTCCCGTCGTATCTCATGTGAAATTTGCTCCAACAAAACGAGTTTGATTGCTTCACAAGGGTTAGTCCAACCCCTGCGAAGTGTCCTAAACCTACCCCTATTCTTATTCCTTCCCGATTGTGGCCGCTGGGTAGTGACGCAAGAGTGCGTAGTAGGAGGCGCGTGCGCGAAGATGCTACCTGGCGGTCTTCTTGACAACTGACTGCGACGTGACGTGACATGACATGACAGACACCGTTAATAGAGGATTACTCATGTGCGCATAGATTAATGGTGAATTACTCCCCTGTGTAAAAGCGCTCAACGCCCCCCAAAGGACTTGGAGACGCGTTGCGTTAACTTAGACGCAATAAAGAAAAACGTTATAAAAAATTGAAGATGAGCGGATATTTGTGAAGCAAAAGTAATTTCTGCCATCCCCATACATTATGTTTTAGCATCTAGAAAATTACGAGCTAGTTTAATCATGTGACAAGCTACCATTATTATATACTTTATTTTTTCATTCAGCGTATGGAGCTGAGTAAAGTGTAGTTGTCAATGCCACTTATTTGTTACCTTTTCTCAGAAATTCGCCATATTGATTTTGCATCGTGTGATTCGTATCATTAACTGTTAGCAAATACATTTAGTTTTAATTATTCAACTATTTAATGACTGAACTAATTGAGTTAGCTCGAGTTGTTTTCTGCAACGCCCAGAAATGGTAATAAGTCAGGTATTAGAGCGCAATTGATGTTATGGAAGTGCAATACTTACGATTACAGAGAAATATTTCAAGTGTCAACCGCTAAAGGAAATCTTGAAATATTTAGAATTAAACCCATATAGCAGACAGTAGTTCACTTTGTTGCAGTTATTACTCGTAACTCTACAAATATGAGAATGCAACTCAACCTTTCACTTATGTACCACACTTCGGAACGGGGTGATAGTAAGATGGCGTCGCGCGCAATTTCTTGGCTTCACTGCTACCCTAGCGCCCATCGTATAGGGATGGCAAAAAACATCGATGTTTTCCACCAGAAACATCGATATATTAATATCGATATTTTTTACTTTTGATGTTTTCTTCACATCGATATTTTGTTGCAGAAACATCGATGATTTTCATTTTAATTTTTTTTAACAAAGGGGTTTAAGCACTTGTAGAGTAGCAGCAATCAACAGCATTATTGTTGTTTTACGTTATCCTCTTCATCACACTGCACATTTCGCCTATGCAATGTGAGGCAATTTTAGACTTAATTATATAATTATGACAAATGATAAAATTGAACCATTAAAGTAATACCACCTGTGGTATTACTTCGATGGTGTATGAATGGAAGTGACTGAAGAGTACAGTAGCAAAACACGATGTTCTTTAGAGTTAATTTTATTCTTTACATTCGATGATAATTTTTATTAACATCCTGCTAACATGCTGGTAACCAAACAATAAAATATATTCCATTTACGTATTGTAATTAAAAATGGATAGGAAAATAGCATGTTTATTAGTATATATTTAAAATATTAAAGTTTTAAACATTGATATTTTTCGTCGATGTTTTCATCGACATCGAAAACCCTTTTGCGATGTATCGAAACATCGATGCAGCGATGTTTTGGTAAAATTTGCCATCACTACCAGCGCAGGCATTGCCAATCTATGCATTCCCCGCGGAACTTTTCTTGACCGATGACTTTGCTTCCCCCTTCTATGAGCAATAAACAGTCGAAGGCAAAAGCAGCGAGCATTGATGACAACTTTCCAAACACATGTTTGGCGCGTAATAGAAACTTGTTTCTGTTAAAAACGGGATCTCCTGCTCGTATGTGTCTAAACAAAATCTAAATAAATGGCCAACGCATATCCACTTCCATCACAGGAGACACCTCGAACTCCTGAGAAAGTTAGAACTCGCATTACTGAGAAAGTTGCGCAGGCATAACTAATATTCTAGAGAATGGCATTGCTTCACAAAAACTGGTAGCCGATATTGTAACTAATACCCCCACTCTACCCGCATTTCTCGAAGCCATCGGCTCTGACCGGGAGGTCCCAGGTTCGAGTCCCAATGGCGGCAGGATTTTCGACACTAGCTTTTCAGCTAGGTCGAATTCAGTTGCTGTGTGGATGAGAATTCTAGAGGTCGGCTGCTCTGATCGGTAGTTTTCCGTGGTTTCTCCGATCAACACCAGGCGAATGCCGGAGCAGTACCCTACCAAACGGGCCACGGACCGCGCGCGATCTGTCCTTCCTCCTCCTTGTCCTATCCTCTCCCCTTACACACACACACACACACACACACACACACTTACACTAACATGCACTACACTGCCACATATTCCGGGAGACCGGTTAGAGCTTGTCCCGAGTGGGGCGGTGCCCCGCTGGTGGGAGAGTCCTGGTTGGGGGGAAACCCCACTAGCCGACGGTAGGTCGGCGCCGGATCTCGCCATCCATCGGGGGAAGATCACCGCCATCTCCCGAGAAAAAAACATGCACTACACTAACGGGACTAATGACCGAAGCAGTTGACGCGCCCGGAAACACGAAAAAATCAATCAATCAATCAATCAACCAAGCCATCGGTCAAGATACGTTGCGCGATAAATAGTATACGTCCGTGTATAGAGCAAGGTATTCCGAGAGCGTGCCGACCTGGATGGCCGAGGTGGCTAAGAGTGAGTACCGACTCAGCGCTTCGGTCCGAAGGGTCGGGGGTTCGAGTCCCGCCTTGGGCATGGCTGTTTGTCCCTTGACTTTGTATGTATGTATGAGTTGTCGTGGAGGGCCTCGCGTTCTGCCGACCCCAGATCAGAGGAGCCCGCAAGTGTGTTGGTGTCTAGTGTATGGTCGAATATGCGTCCCATCGGGGCGTAAAGGGTAACCGGCTGTCGGCTGGATAAAAGCCCTAGATAAAAAAAAAAAATTCCGCGAGCGTGCGCGCGCCTTGACGTGCGTATGCGAGCACTCGCGCCGCGAGGCCTCGCCCGGGCGGAGGAGCCCTGAGGGCCGCGAGGGCCTTGGGCGGCAGCAGTGCGGGCACGGGCGCTTAACGGTGCCGCAGTCGGAATGCCAGGCGGCCAGCGCACCAAGGCGAACCTCTGCCCGCCACACACTTCCTGGTGCTCGCCATAGCGCCCGCTCAGACGCACGGCCGCTCGCTGCAATAAGCGCCTCTGCACCCGAAGCCGCGCACCGCTTGGGATGGCAAAAAAAATCGATGATTTTAAAACATCCATGTTTTCCACCTGAGAGATCGATACATTAAAATCGATATTTTGCTTTCGATGTTTTATTTACATCGATATATTTTTATATTTTATATTTGCAAAAATATCGATGTTCTTTTAATTTTTGCATTTTTTTTAAATTAAGGGGTTTGAATACGTTGTAGAGTAGCAGTAATCCACAGCAATATCGTTGTTTTGCGTCATCCTCCTTATCGCGCTCCATAGTTCGCCTGTGCAATCTTACGAAGTTTGGGAGCTAGTCGTGTTATGAATGTATGTTATGAATCGCCAGGCGTGTCATTGCCTGAATCGACAGTGAAACACGAAGTTGATAGCAAAACACGATGTTCTATATTGTGAATTTTATTCTTTACATTCGATAAAAATTTTTACATACTACTAACATGCTGGTATCCAAACAATAAAATATATCTCTTTTACGTACTGTAAAAGAGGTTTAAAAAAGGTTAGGAAAAAAGTATGTTTATTAGTCTATAATTAAAACATCGATGTTTTCTCGTCGATGTTTTCAGCGATATCGAAAACCCTTTAGCGATGTATTGATGTTTTGGTAAAATTTGCCATCACTAGATGGCTTAACATTTGTTACCGCTGTTGCGTTTCTGACCGGGAGGTCCTAGAGTTCGTGTCGCAACCGTGGAGGATTTTTGACACTATCTACAATGATAGAGATCGGGAGAGATGGCTCAGGACATAAATTATGGTATTGTAGTGACCGCGAGGTCGAGGGTTCGAGTCCGTATGAAGGCAGGATTTTCGACCCCAGCGTCTCAGTTACGTCGAATCCAGCCGATGTCTAGAGGTGAATTCTAGCGGCCAGTTGATCGGTAGTTTTCCGTGGGTTCTTCGTAGCGTAGTTTTCTTTGGTTTCTCAGGACCAAGCGAATGCCGGAGCAGTATCCTAACAAATGGATCACGAACCGCACGCGATCTTTCCTTCCTCTTTCTTGTCCTATCATCACCCTTACTTACACACACACACACCAGCATGCTAGCACACACACACACAGTAGCACACTAGCATGCCCCGCCTATATAAATTGTCTTTTCATTAGTTTCCCGAATCCCGCGGATCTCTGCAATTAGCCATGTTCCGAGTACGGTCCTTTACGTGTCAGGCTGCGAAGTGTCTTCGTCATCGCGAGCAACGAATGGGCCGGAGCCAGGGGAGGCACTACACTACCACACATGCAGGGAGACCGGTCGGGAGCACGGAGCTTGTCCCAGCTGGGGCGGTGCCCCGCTGTTGGGAGATACCTGAATACCTATCTAGGGGAGACCTCCTTAGCTAACGGTAGGTCGGCACCGAATCTCACTATCCAGCGGGGGAATATCACTGCCACCTCCCGTGGAAATCACACACACACACACACTACACTTAAGAGACGAATGGCCTTAGCAGTTGACGCGCCTGGAATCACTAATCAATTAATAAAAAATCCACGCCTCTGTACTCGAAGCCGCGTACCACTTGAAATGGCTCAGCGACAACATTCGTTGTCACTGTAGCGTCTCTGATCGCGAGATCTTAGGGTTCGTGTCGCGCCGTGGGGGATTAGCTACAATGCTAGGTTGAATTCAGTCGGCTAGGGAGAATTCCATCGGCCAGAGACTCTGATGGATAGTTATCCTTAGTTTTTCGTATCAGAGTCTGGCGAATGCAGGAGCAGTAGCCTAACATACAGACCACTGGTGGTGCGCAATCTTTCCTTCCTCGTGCAAGTATAATAAATTGTCAGGAATCCCGAACGTGTATTGGAATAGAGAAAATATTGTAACACTTTACCCTACGGTCTCTAAACACAACGGTCTTTAAATTGGCACGAAAATACTCGGTAGCTTCTGAATTTCCTCTGTACATTTGTTCCTTTTTTATGGATATTGAAATTAGGCAGTTCAAGATCATTTTTGAGGTCCATCTATTATTCACTTTCGCGTCCTTCGTTCTGTTACCAATTATGTACACCAATAGTTTAACATTCAAGCCTAGATGTTTCCAGAAGAAAATATGATCGTTGCTTCAGAGTAGTCTGCAGAGAGTAAAAGACACCCGCCTATATAAATTGTCTTTTCATTAGTTTCCCGTATCCCGCGGATCTCTGCAACTAGCCATGTTCCGAGTACGGTCCTTTACATGCCAGGCTGCGAAGTGTCTTCGCCATCGCGAGCAACGAATGGGCCGGAGCCAGGGGAGGCACATCTAGACGGCCGCTGAGCTGACGTCACGAGACGCGGTGAAATCGGACGGGCAAAACTGGGAATCAATGGGCGCCTTCGGTATATTGTTAAACATGAGATGCGCAGACTCGAACCTGTAAAACTCCCAGTAGCGAGTATCGATCCCTGGAGGCCGAAGGAACATTCCAAGTTTGCCACCAAATTTAGTTCGCCCTGAATACACTGCGATCAGCAAGCGATAATACTTTTGCCATAGCCAGAACTTTCTTTTGAAGAGATCTTGTTAAGTCAATGTTTTGAGTTGAGAACTTTCAAGAATGAATTGTCGGTGATATTTCTTAGAAACAGTTCACGAAACCTGGATACGGCATGCTTGGACATTTTCATTTCAGTCAAATATTCTCACACACGAAAGTCCTCGGGAGGTTTACCTTCCTGTCCTCGCAGCATTAAGAGCGCGGGTTAGAAACCTGTTGAGATAGCAGGATTTCCAAATGCGGAAATCCATACTGATCATATCGCACTTGCTGCATTGAAAAGAATACGGGCTATTATCTGGCTAAATACCAGATAAAATTATATCCATAAATAATTCGCCTCCAAATCACATCCCACATTTGCAGAACTCCTCGAGTAAAGCAATAAAGTTTTAGCAACTAACTGGTGCAGTCTTAGAAATCTTGATTGCAGACATTTGTTGTAAAACTCCTACTGGCTACTGTTTTTGGTGTCCTTTAGCTCTTGTTGACACTGTAAATTAATGAGTTCTAATTGCAAAGATAGGTTTACATTATCACAATAATGGATAATGGTGTGGAAATTATAATGAAATTCGGGTCACTGTTGTACAAATCTTGAAATCTAAAAATAATTCCGGATTCAAATCACTGAATATTTGTTCATATTCTTCAAAATTATATGAACTGATAATATTTGCACAAGTTGAGTTTTTTTTGTTTTTTGTTTTTTGTTTTGTTTTTTTGTTTTGTTTTTTTTGTTTTGTATTTTTTTTTGTTTTTTAGAAATTGAAATATATTTTTTCAGTAACTGACGTTCTCATAACAACGAAAATCACTGTAACAGGGTATATCACCCTTTCACTGTCGCTCTCCGAGAGACATGTTTTGAACTGCCGATGATTGAGTCCTTAGAACTAATAGTTTTGGAACTTTTATATCCATTACTTTACTAAATTTAATGCGTTTACCACAAAAGTTTTGAAAATGTAAGATCAAATAAATAGGAATTATGTTGTGTTACATATCCATAGATTTTGACTTAGCTGATCCCCATATAATCCGACAAAACTGGAGCCCATATAAGTACGTTTGTATTACCAATCATTGCCGGGGCACCATCAGTACTCATTGATATAATTTTACTCCAGGTTAAATTACCATTTTCTGTGCCTCTAACTTCACACTGCATGTGATTACATCTAAACCTGTGGTAGTAGCCTTCATTGCAATTTGATCTAACAGTTCTTCTCTCTTTCGAGATCAGTGGATCATGATAAAAACTGCAATCTCGGTTATGTGCATAGTATCTGTGCTATCATCTACTGCCAATGAATAACAAATAAATATACTTGATGTGTATGTTAACACTAACTGAATGTCTTAAGACATTTCCTGTATTCTTGGATTCACAGTGTGAGTAAATAAACTGACGGGTTCAAATTCCTTCAGTTTTGACGGGCATGGCTTCTTCGCTGTAAGATTTAAACATTCTTTTGCAAAAGAGCCATCGCTGAATGGATGCAGTTACCTGCAGCAGACAACTTTTATAGCTTAATCAAACAGGAGATTCACCGGATTATGTTGCATTGTCTTTCAATTTATTTTACAGTTTCTTAACTATTCTCTTTCGCTATTCTACTTCATATTGATCTTACTCGGTCGCGTAGCATGCGTAATGTTTCTATAGATTGAATTTTTAATATGTTGGAGTTCTTTCGAACACGTCAAACTCATTGTCATTGTTGCGTGTGTAGAACTAGTGCTGTTACATCGTCATATACTTTCTTGCATTATTTCTAACTTTTGCAAATTGCAAAAATAGAGTTCGCCGATTATGAGACTAGCACATTTAAAGAAAAAATGAATATATTTTTGACAACATAGTTGTTTAAAAATTTCTTATATTTCACTCAAAAATAGGGGAATGTTTCTTACATTTTCGAAAAATTATACATGAACGTATTTACAGATCCGTCTGTGAACAACAGATTTTTATAAACAACTATCAGTATCTTTAAGATTGAAGTCGTAGGAAGTCACCGAAAAAAATGAACTATTGCAATTTTCAAGAAATTAATGATTTCATCGAAAATGAGACCTAGGCTCTCCGAGAACAAATTGTAATAAAAGAATGTAGAACAATTTTTAAACATTTTGAAAATGTTGAGGTTTCACGTAAATATCTCCCAAAATCAAAATATCCGTTTCAAACTCTTAGGGACTCAAGTTCATTCAAATTCATCGGTGAATGACAATTTTGGAGAACGTCAGCTGAACGGTCAAGGTGCTAGCGCTGATCGCAGACGGATGTACTGACAGTTTTGCCGTTAATTGAGTTTTCGGTTTCAAGGCCCCACAAAATATGGATTCTGACTACATGTTAGACTCTAGGGCCGTATTTATAAACCTCTGCCAGTGGCCTGCCAGGCTTAGCAGGCTGCCAGTGTTCGGTTTTGCGATTTATGAACGGACCTCAGCCAATTCCAGTCGCCCCTTGTCCTCCTAGCAAGCCCCCAGATGGCAGGCCCCTAAGAGCTCTGCTGGCAGAGCTTCATAAATACGACCCTTAGGGTCTGCCAGCTTTCATAAGGGCCCCATCGATGCGCCCCACAATGGCGATGGCAGCCCTTCCGCGCCCCACCAGCTTCTACTGACTTTCCCTTTTGGGGCAAGTGACCGCTGCCCGAGCCCTCAGTGGCAGGGAAGCCATGCGGCTCTTAAGACTGAAATAGTTAAATCAGTTGGTAATAATGATTGCCACTTCATAAATTTAATTCAAGAATATCTGGTTGTAATACACTTGACCATACTTTTCTAAATGTTCCAATGCTGGTAATTTTATTTATATAAGGAAGAAAATAGAAACACTGTTTGAAATAATAATAAAGAGAACAAAGTATTTCGAGAAACACAATCATATCGTTTTTATTAAACAAAAATCACATTAAGTTCCACATTTTTTTAAAGAAACGATAGAACCAAATTTGGCGAGTGTGTATGCCACTGTCACTCGCATTGTCAACTGCAGATGTGGGAGTGTTATTCGGCCTCTGGGCTTGGTTTTTTGTAAGTTCATGCGGGAGAAAAATTGCTCACAGATATAAGTGGAACGGAACATTGACAATACTCGTGCAGTTGCGACGATACCCAACTACTCGATTTCGTTCGGGACGTGCCACGGTTTGCACCCTCAGTTCAACCTACCGACTGATTATTTCTGAAAGAAAAATCAAAATAGCAGAGAAGTGAAGGGACAGCCCGGCCGTCGGGGATTATGCCAACTTTCCTGGTTCTCGTGGGGCGTCGTGGGGTGCGGGGCGCGGGGTTTCTAGCGCCCCAAGAAGGAGCTCAAATGGGGTGCTTGGGGGCAAATGGGGCGCTTGTGCACCTATAACAGTTAGAGGAAGTAATTTAATATACATGATTAAGATTTATTCACTTTTTTGTCACCAGGGCCCGGTAATAAGAGCGTTTTTTTTGCTTTCGGAAAAGCGCCGATTTCCGGCGCACGATTACAATATTTACTTTTGTTAGGAAGCAAGGCGACAAAGAAAGAATAAACATTTGTCCCCAAATACATTCAAGCTGACGTAGACGGTTTCTCATCCATGTTTCCTGAAACAATGGAAATGACTCATTGCCGAGGTTCTCGTTACCTGCAAGCACAGACAACTGACCCTCATCCCTTTGCGCTATTTCTGAACGCGTTTTCAAGGAGGGGAAGTGTGTTCTGACGTCATTCCTCCACAAAATGGCAAGCGATGGCTTACGTCATCAAATAGGGTTGGAGTTGGAAATGGGTCTCAAAATCCTTTCCTTGTAACTGACTTATCAGCCCATAATTTCGCAACGAAAGCAGTTAGAGAAAGTGATTTGTGCGTCATCATGCAGATTATAACGAATGCTATAAACTTGACGAAGCAAAGATACTTTCAAGTTGAAAAGTGAAAATTAATTTTAGGAGAAAGTTCTAAATTGTTTCAAAATACGAAACTCAAGAACGAGGCTCAACAGTTGGCACCATTTCTGACCAAATTGAAGAAACCCATAAATAAAGCAAAAACGTGAAGCGACATCCGAGCGCTGCAGAGCTGAAGCGGCGGGCGCCTTTGTTGGGCCGCCGATCCCGTTGATCAGTTGATTGATCGATTAATTTGTTTCCGGGCGTGTCAGCTGCTATCGTCATTATTCTCAAAAGTGAGGTGCATGTTTTTATGATGGGAAGTAGCGGTGTTCTTCCCCCGTAGGATTGTGTGATCTGGCGCCAACCTACACGTCCTCTTGCGGGGTTTTCCTAACCAGGTATCTCGTGTCAGTGGAGCAGCACTCCAGACGAGACAACCTCTAAGATCTCGATTGGTCTCCCGACTTGTGTGATAGTGTAGTGCATGTACGTGTGTGTGTAAGGAATGGGAATAGGACAAGGAAGGTGAAGGATTAAGATCCCGCGCGGTCCGTAGCCCGTTTGATAAGATCCTGCTCCGGCATTCGCCTAGTATTGATTGAAAAAACCACGGAAAACTACCGATCAGGGCAGCCGGCCGCTACAATTCTCCTCCAGCCAGCGGCTGAATTAGACCTAGCTATGTAGTCAAAGATCCTGCCATCTTCGTCCTAGAGTCAAAAATCCTGCCATCCAGCCTAGAGTCAAAAATCCTGCCATCTTCGGGACTTGAACTCTAGGACCTCCCAGTCAGGGGTAATGTAGTGAGATCAGTTGATGCGCTAAGCCACCTCATCCAGGACGTCGGCAGAGGTTAAGAAAACTGAGACGTCCTTGTTTTCCCATTAATTGTACCCTGAATGATGAAAAACGTATTCATCAAAACAAGTGAACAGAAGTGTAGGGATATTAACCACTCCATTGTTGTCTTATGACTTTCAATGGTTTCATGCAATGTATGTGACAAAAATATTACTACATTCCATCGCAGTTCCTTCTTTTTTATTATTAGTCCAATCTGTTGGTACTCTCAACTTAATCTTGATGAAAAGTAATGGAGTAATTGATTGACTTCTTTTATATTACGGTGGCTACTAGACACAAATCTGAGGTTTCTCACTTCGAGAATGTGACTGGACAATGAAAATATGCAAAAAAGTGAGATAAACCATTTTGTCGATTTTTGATTGCAACTCGTAAAATATGTTTTTTAGTAATTCATTCAATATTAAAAAGCAGATATAAATTTTTCTATAAATTAGTTACATATGTTTTTTACTTCAAACGAATATTTCGAGCGCAAATTTAAACTGAAGGTTTATATATTGTAACTGATCTAATCAAGCACAATAACACACAAAGCAAGGAAGTCCTAATGTTTTAATTTAACTCCAATTTACTATTTGAAACTTGTAGTTAGTAAATACACCATCCAATATATGCATCTAGTATACATAATCGTATTCGTAACACTTTAATAACTAATTTATCGATTAATTTTATTACAGTGTTTAGCTCTGTAATCTGTGGCGAGGTGTGATATGTTTGAGCGGTCATGTCTGTACTTCCTTGTTTGGGACTATCTTTCTGAAGCGTCGGGAGGGGGTGCAATATCATAGGGTGTTCCGTTACCTAAACGCTGTAATTGTGTTTGGCCTTCATCGCGTCTATCGATGACCGGACACCTCGCCTCTGTAACATAAAATACTATAACGTAGTCAAAATTTGGCATCGAGTGGCCAGTGTCTTTATTCGTGACGGTCTTGGCTGATCGGTATCCTCCGTTTTCTCAACAGACTTTCTTCATAATCTGCAAAAGAAAGAGAAGATAAGGTAAAATCTTTTACTTCTGTGTCACGAGCACATACAACTTGGGAATAGTTCTGTTGTATCTTCTCAGCAGGTTTGTATGAATCTTCTTCTCATCTTCGTCGTTCGAAGTAATGCAAACTCACCTTTCTTCGTTTACAACCTGCGAAAGCCCTTTAACATTTGCAGAAAATGTACTGTAAAATCGTGTCTGCTGCAGGATTCTGAAAGACGGTGAAGCTAAAAACAGCTCCTAGACGCTTTTCACCCTATCCTGTTGGGTGCTAAATTTGGTCTTGGTGTATCTTTCAAAAATTGTAAACGTGATTTGAATGCATGGAGCAAGGAGGTGAACGTGAGTCATGGAGCAACAAGGGAACTTGCAGCATAGTTAGAACATTGCAGCAGTAGTAAATAAATTGAAAGTCTTGAAGTGTAAATTTTGCTACCTCTGTAGATTTGTGTCTGATTTGTTTTCAATTGGAGTAATTATGTGACTATATTGATAAAATTTTGTTTAAAATCTAAATTTTTTAGAATTACAGAACTATAAAGCATTGCAATTGAACTTAGTTACTTTCATTTTCACAATGGGCGTAAACGAAAACATTGTTTTTCTTCTACTCTGCATTTGGAAAAAAATCACCCCTAATGCTTAGGTTTCATTTCGTAGGCCAACTGCTAATTCTAATAAAATATCCTATCTCATTCAATTTTACTATCTGGTAATAAAGTACAGAAACGAAGTGCCTGTGGCCATTCCAGCCGTCACTTCTGGTATAATATAATTTACAATTATCTTGTCACAGATACGCAGATTTTTCTTCAGTCATGGGAAGGGCTTCAATAATGTCGGCACTCCGAAATTGTACTTTTTATCGTGTCTTAATATTCTAAGAGTAAATCCATTAAAGTATTTCATATGCCACTCCGGTCAGAACTTCTATTATTATTTATATGAGCAAATTTATACTAAGAAAATTAAAATGTTTAATATATTTTTTTAGAAATATACGAGCGATAAAAGTATTTTGACTAATGTTTTTTATTCTTGTATATCAATAAACATATCAGATATTTTTTCTCCAGATCAGCCGCCTTGGCATTTACCAGAATTGCAAAATGGAAGTCCAATTCTAATGAGTGAGAAGGATTAAGACTACAGACAGGATTTCCATGCAGGTGCATGTTTTGCTGTAAGGTTACTACAGCTCACTAACTCTGTGAATGTGTGTTTCATGACAGACCTGTTTAAATAAATAATGCTTTTTACCATGTATGTTTGCATGATTGGGGAACATTTTGGAGAAATTCATGTTTATACCTTTTTTGTATAATATGGCTTATTTACATTTTTATTGAACATATTAACTTTTTATTTTTATAAATTGAATTGACGTAATTAATGCATGATTAAGCATAATAGAAAATTTTAATCTGATAGCGGACAAGCCTCTTTTGGTTTTTTTAATTTATATGATGCTCATTTTAAAATTCTGGGAAATTTGAAAGAAAAGCAACTAACTAACAAACTTTCTCTTATCATGGAGAAAAAATACACGTTTAAAGTGCCTAACCTTAGTTGTACTACCTTTTGTGGCGAGAAGGAACAGAAAAATGCGGTTGCTTTGCAGCGGGAAGTGAAAGGGACGGGAGACTGTCTGCCGGCCGTAGAGAGGTACATGGATTAACAGGGTTCACGCTCCCACCATAGCGTCTGCAATGCTCGGACCACAGAGAAAAGAGGTGTCATCTTTCCTCTGTGCTTGCTCCATGCCATGTACTCCCCAAATGACCTGAAATTCCCATCACATGAGACCCCGCCCAACTGGTAGAAGTGAAGACACATTTGCGAATAAGACATCCCACGCTATTTACCTGTTCTGACTTTAAGTGTGAGGTGGTAAATGTCGCTGTTTTAGTATACCCATACTGTCTTACGTCGTAGAAAAGTAATTTACATAACAAACCAAGTAAGTGAACATTTCCGTGACTAGACGGGGAGTTCCTGCACGAGGCCGAAAAGCCGACACTAGGAATCCCGTCATTTCGTGGAGTCACTTTTGCCGGACGATTTACAATTTTTTTGTCTTTCTCCTGGAGATGTCAATTTTATAATTTCTTCCCCGTGATATACAAATTTAATTAATCAAGTGTCCATACTATGTTTTCCATTCGGCAGTAGGTACGCCTTTTGTTTTGTAATTGTTGTATTTTCAGAACTTGTCCAGAAAGTATTTTCGGTAAGTATGTGTATCACTTTGTGGAAGGTCTCGAAGTCATTTTTTGAATTAAAAAACTTTTCCTTCACCTGAATCTTGAGAAGTTTTGAAAACCTTTTTCGCAAAAACAAAGGTAAACCTGAATTATATAGTTAAATCTACGTTCTTTTGTGCGCATTTCTTTAATTTTTTTACCCTTTAACGCGCATGTTTCGATTGTCGATAGCGCATATGGCATGCCTATTTTACAGTTTGATAGTGCATGAAAATCCTCTTTCATAATGATCTGAAATCTTTCAAAATTTTGTAAGAGGGAGTAATAATGGAAATAAGTTTTTGAAAGTGGTGAGGGTAATAAGTACAAAATTGACAATTACTTTTTACCAATAAGCAGACGTATTTATTCAATATCAATTTGATTGAATTATATACATTCTATTTACACTTCTCAGCCTATTTCAGTGTAATTATTGTATTTACAGTGTAAAAATGGTTACCATTCAACTTCACAAGTGTACTCTCTCCAATCTCACAAGTAAAAAACAAGGTTGCCAAATTAAATACTATCCTTCTGTGAAAGTATTACAACTTAATGAAACTGACTAGTTTCACATTTCAAATGCTGCTAATAAAAAATTTGTACTTCTGAGTTTTTGAAACTTATTAAAATATTTTAACTTATATTACACTGTAAAATTAATATGCTGTGCTGCTAGTGGAGTTTTACAATAAAAATATATATACACTCATACAATTCATTACCCACAAAATGTATCAAACTAAAAAATAAAGCAACAATAACTTCAGTCTTAGACAATCAGCCATTATGTACAAAGTGTAAAAGTGCAGCTTTTTAACACTACTTTATGGTGGCTGCAGTTTTATACAATAAACTTCCAACAAGCTTTCACTACAGCATCACCCTAATTATTTGCATTTAAGCTGAGAGGAAAATTAATATATCATATAGGCAAAAAATAAAATTGAAGATCGGCGGGCTTATTTTCGCTCTATGGGAATAAAATGTTTGTTTCATTCGTATTTACAGGTGTTGAACCTCCACAAATTATCTGGTTTTCTAGTTAATAGCATGCTTTATTTGCTAATCAGTCTATTAACCAGGGCATATTTTGCAAAAATGGGAAAAGTTTAAGATTATGCTGCATCATCAGGCATTTGGGTTTATGTTTCAATATGAAAATATTCCCCTCAATAAATCCCCTCCCGCTCATTCTCCCAATCATGAGTATTTTATCTTTCATAGAAAGATTTAATAAAATTAAAATGAGATAAGCATGACTTGCAAATCTCCATATGCAAACCCTCCGCATTTAGTATAAAACATTCTGATGTGCAAGGTTAATTTACTTTTGAACATTATTTACATAGAAAATTCATCTTCACCCAATTTGCTAGAAGAGCTGCCATTCGCATTATTTTGTTTCCTATCCCAAACTAAACATTTTTGTTCATTTATAAGATTAATGAGATAGTAACAAAATAGACAATATTGCTAACCTCTGCAGACTGTCACCATTTAAGTCTTATCAGTATTATTTCCAAGCAAGTGCATAAATGCAATTGTGCATTAACATCTGAATAACCTAAGATGCAGTACCGCAGTAATGTACACAATGCCACCTTCACTTGTTCTATGATACATTTCTCCTCATGAGCAGATTTTACAATATACAACACTATTCAATCAGTCTTTCAGTTCTCAATTTGAATCATGTTTATTAATCTTCGTGGTTCAAAAGAAATTCATCATAGAACACTGCAGACAAGTTTCTCAGATACCCATTAAATACCACTCACAGCTAGTTTTCATTGAAGTCTCAGTCAACATTCATTGTATCCATTGAATCACTCATTGTCCATTGCACACCTTGAATACCTCTTATGATCAAGCACACAAACAAAATTTTAACATGGCACACATTTTATGAAAATAACCACAAAAACATTTCACTTGAAAAATTGACTTCACTTATTAACGTCTAATGACTTAGATAAATAGGATCTCTTCACTCAAATTACATTGCCGAGTATTAATGAGCGTGCAAACTTCAGTCATTACGAGATCCTGCAAATTATTACGGCACAACCATCACTTCGAATTTCGTATTTCTTCTGACTAATGATCTTGTTGGCATGATAGGAGATGTTTCCCGACGTATCACATTACCGAATGAGCAATCCAGATCTCGCTAGCCTCAAGGCTCGAAGTAACTTTTGGATATCTGAAACAAAAGAAAAAAATCGTAAGTAAAATAAGAAACGTAATTAACTTCGTACCTTCAGCATAAACTAAGCAAACAACGAGCAAGCCATATTAATGCATATGCACTACTGAGGTCGGGAGTTCAACCAGTTTTACTCGTGCAAGTCAAATTTCTCCAAGCAAACCACTACTTGGGAACGCTGAATGACACATCCCTACTGATGCCAGTTTAAAAACAAATACCATTTGGATACATTAAAATACTACATTTTGTACGGAAACATGATCTCTTTGCATAAATAGCCACCAAAGAATTATTAGAGATTGCCAAGGTAAAGTCAGAATAAGAAGCTATGAAAAAAAGGGAGGGGCGAAAAAAACAACAATTGTTTCAATAAAAATAGGTGTCAAGTTCTTAAATGAAACTTGAGTAACTCGAGCAACAGTACAGAAATTAAGCATTCTCCTCACAATATAGTATTTGAAGCAAAGTTTGTTGTCCTTTCAGGTAACTGGAGACAATAAATCTCCAGTTACTATCCGTCCGAGGTCGTCTTATTTAACTCACGTCGCTTGTCCTGTCCTGTCTTGTCCCTCTTATCTGCACAGCGGTGCAAGCTTCAAATTTTCAAGCCTGCGTAGTGTCGGAAATAGTGGACATTGCCACAGAGTAGAGACTATACGGAGAGGAGGGAGAGGGTACCTTCCAAATAAAATGTCTTCATTTTAATAGAAAAGTGTTCGAATTCTCCTCCAGTAACTACTAACACATCATTAATAAATTCGGAGTTATACCAGTGCAGCGCTTGGTCTTACAGAACACTGGTTCGCGGTTTTCCCCACAGTGCTGTTTTCCCCGATACTTTTTTGTTTCTACAGTATTGACTATACGCGTATCGGTCGCCAATCGCTCTCTCTCTCTCCCACACGCGGGAATTTTCGCCTCCGTGCGTCGTATTCATAGCTCTCCGCTTGCACACGTCAGCGACCGCCCATGTCAGCGACCTCCGGCGGCGGGTTGCGCAACCCGTTACCGAACGTTCGCCCTGTCCGTGCGCCCCAGCACACCGGCTGCCCTCGGCCCGTATTCGCCTCGCGAGGCGCCTGCCCACCCCACTGCTCGCGGGCGGCCGGGGCCATGCCATCGGCGAAGTGGGGCGTGCGGACCTTCAGGCGGCGAGGGGAGACGTCCGTGACAGCCGTGAATAGCCCGGGGGAAGGGGGGAGCGGTACGATGTGCGAAAGCCTAGCCTCGCGCAGCGGGGTGCGTGGCAGGTGCTGAGTGCGAAATGAATGGGCGATGTGCCAGGTTCGCAGAATGCGCCTTCGGGTGTTGAATAGAATTCGTGTTGATACCAGGAATAAACACACTCGTCGAGTGAAAATGCAGCAAGCAATGGTCTCGTCAGCCCCTTAAATACAGCTTGGTGTCATCAGATTCTCGAATTCTAATAGTTTATTTGACGTTAATTGTGATACTAAAAATTAAATATTTAGAACACCATATGAGAGCTTTCTTATTGGGGGGGGGGGAGGGAAGTGTACCGAAACTTAACGAAATCACTTCGTTAGCCTAATATCAACAGTACTGAGTCAAGAAAATTACGAGATGAAAAGGTTTGTGTATTTCCAATATGTTTGCCACGAGTAGAACAAGTTCGTCTTATCGGAGGTATCAACTTACTGAAGTTCTATATCGAACACACTGCATGGATAGAGAAATGAAGAGTAAAGAATAAAAGTCACAAATTAAAAAAAAAAAGTAGGGTAAGAGTTTTTGAGGTTTCACAATAAAATAGCGTTGACATACTGCATTACATGAATTTACACAATATTTAATTCGAGGTATTATTTGAGATTTTTGTGTAACTACGTATTTAGTAGAATATAACCGATATTGTCAGAGTCATTTCGATTTTAAATTTCTTTGCACGAACGCCTGAAGGGAATTTTAATGGTGTTATTTCGGAACCAAGTGCGTTGACCGGCGATGTTTTCCGAGCAGGTGCCTATCCGGCGTATTGACTGCGTGCCGTAGTGTGACGAAATTCGAGAACGTCCAGCAGTTTGCAGACGTGAGAAGGCAAGTTTTTCGAGGTCGGGACCTACCTGATACAAGCCCAAGCGTCGACCACGTATACATTTCCTTTTCCTGGCGTCACCCGTATAGGTATTAGTCACTATATTAATCATGTGTAAATGCAAGTCGATCAAAATTGCATGGCAAATTAATGAAGGTTTTTTCTTTCTGCAGGTACCGAACTCTGCAACGAAATTACTATTGAATTATTAAATGCGCGTAAGCTCATAATTTTGTCTTCTGCACAACAGAGTTCACATAATATCAATTGTGATATCACTCTGGGTGTTCTTCAAAAGCGTTCATTGGAAGGTAACCCGAATACACGTGCTCCTATAAACACTGAGTCCATGTTTTGTCGTACCAATTTTTGTTTTTTCTTAACTATGCCTTTCATCAATACACGCATAATCATATTTATAACTTCCATGTATACTGTAACTCAGATTTTTCGCGCGTTTCCCCACCCCACTTCCTTCCACAGTTACGACTGAGCGATCTCACTCCACAAATCATCTCTTGGAATTCATTTCGTGTGCGTTCGCCCCAATTTTCGCGCCCTGTGGCAATTCCTCTCCCGAAATAATTATTCGACCTTGCTCTGGCGAATCGCGAGACGGCGATATTGCAGGAGCGGATACACCAGTCGATCCGAGGTCAAATGCGTATTTATGTTGCGAAAAAAAATCCAAACAGAACAAAAAACCGAAGCTCACATCGGCACGCGCAAGAATTATTGGCGATTGTACGAAGCAACGCAAAAAAAATTTAAAAAATTAAAAAATACTTATACTCGTACAACACAATATCCTCATACTGCATTAGCGTATGTAAAATATTCCTCGTCATTAAAGTTACATTTTTATGTGTTTCTTAGACTGTTTTTGTTTGTTTGTTTTCTATTTTTTCTTTTTTTCCTTTTTATTTTTATTTTTTTAAATTTCGTTGTATCGTGAAGCATAGCGTCAAGTCACCCAGCGCCCAGCGAGCTCTAGCTATGCTACTGCTCCCCAGCTCTGGAGAAAGAGGCGGACGAGGGAGGGGCCGAGAGATTGGCGTTTGTCCAAGCGCGGGGGCGCCGACGGGAGGTCGATAAGATGCGAGGCCCCATTTCTGATTCTGCTGTTCTCTTATCCTCCACGACGCAATCTTGGGAGTCGCAAAAGAATAGAGCGCTCAGTTTTATGTTCGTGAGAAATGAACTTATATGATTGTGAATAAATAGGCAAGGTGAAATAAATTTCATTATTATTATTATCATCATCATCATCATCATCATCATCATCATTATCATCATTATCATTATTATTATCATTATTATTATTATTTATTGCTGCAGCAATAGTTGCTGTAAACTCCGCCACAATTCTAAGAAGATTCAAAAGCATATAATTTTTAATAGCCTGTAGATTGAGGACAATACTAGTGTTCTTTGTCAGTTTTGAATTATCTGAAAACCTGCACAAACGTGGATAATTATGGTAATTATAATTTGTCGTTTGTTTAAGTCGTGTAACAGATGAAACTATGAATCAATACATTCAAGAAAAGGTACTCAAAACCCGCAAGATACTACTTGTTCGTTTTTCAAATGCTTTGTGATCTTTATAAAGTGTTGTAAGTCGTCTTTATACATTACCACAATGTCACCTCGCGAATATTACAAAAAAATGACATTCGATTTGCAGGTTCCAAGCATTTTTATCTACAAATTTTTATACATAATACATCACACAATATAACTACTGGAAACTGAAATAAGCCCAAAACTAAAGAAGCAATCAAGAATCTTCCTAGAAAGGAACAAACTAGAAAATGCAACTTATTTCTATTGATAGATGAAACGACACCAGTCAGGCAAAACATGCACCCAGGGGAGGAGTATGGATTTAATGTCCCTTGCGAAGTTGAAAGTCTCCTGGAACTTCGCGAACGGTTGTTGAGCATGTCTTCTCGATTTCAATTTTATAGAAAAAAATCCACAAAATTACTACCAACGCAAATATTTCTAAAATGTTCTTTTAAAACCTTTTTTCAATAAAAGAGAAAAGTTTTTGGAAATACTACTCCTTTGTAAGTGATGCGATCGGTCTGCTACAGTTGTTGGGAATACAGTTGTTACAATTTACGTATAGGCCTTATGCATGAGCCCTCCGCCCCCCTCATGCTCCATCACTGAACGACAAGTTTTCCACATCTTGTTCAAAAATGTATCAACCCGACATCGCAGATGTTACGTGAAACGTTCACTAATCGCCCCCCTCCCCCTGAAACAGCCTTTGTGGAACTAGCAGCCACGTCGTAGTCCATCTCCTGAAGGAATCCTCGTTATCTGGGCGTCTCTACGGAGAGCCCGCCACCGTTTTATAACCCCTCCCCTCCCCCTCTCCTTCCCCCTCGCCCGCGACGTCAGATAGCGGCGTCGCGACGAGCTGCGCGGCGGCGCCGAAATCCCCCGCACGGCGCCTCTAGCTAAAGCGCCACGCGTCTCGCGTGAGAATTGAGGACACCTCCGCGGCGCTGACGGAGGCGGCGGAAAAGTACCGGATGACTGGGTGAATTAAGAAGGGTAACGAACTACCGATTTGCTTCGTCTTTGATAGGATGTTAATGCCGTGAGGTCCCGCTACAGTCAGGGGGACGGGAGGGAGACCGTATATTTTTAATAGGTTTGTTGTCTCTCCGGAGAGCACGACCTTCGGAATGAATGGAAGTCGCGTTGCGCAAGGTATCCTTTTCATGTGTTAGCCGATGGACATTAATCATTTGGAATTGGTTTGATCGTTTGTCATTGCTTGCCCACTGGCGGTGAACCCGTTGCTTCTAAATATGACGAGAGGGAGGAAGTTGCCGCGATATAAGAATTAGGGTGTGGCGTTTGAAATCCGTGGTTATGTGATAACATGCGTGTGTGGGACGCGAGATTAAATATAATTTAACAGAAGTTATCGCCGAACACTATTTTATTTTTGAATCTATATTTTAACCAGAGTATTATACGAGGAAGCCACGGCCCAAATTAGTCTACTTTTGATTTAACCCATCGAAAATAGTCTTATTCTCCTCCCGGTTTATCTCCAGACATGACGAATCACGGTTTTTTGTTAGTTTTTTTCATGTTTACTTTCCCATTGTCAGGTCTGCCGACTTGACACGATTATCTTTTCTTCCAACTCTTGATCCTCGTATTGTATATCTCCATGAACTCAATCCTTTCATTTCCTGAAGTTTCCTTTTTTCCTTGAATGAAATTTTGATATGAATGTTGAGGAGGGGTATATTCATTGCAGGTATTACCCCCAAAACGTTCAGAAGCGCGTTCAGTGGACAAATGCATCAATTAAAAGGTAGATTAATAAAAAGGTAATAAAGACAGACCTGATGTAGGACTAAAACTAACAGTATCGAGTTTTAAAATGGCCTTCAAACATCTTCAAAATCTTTAGAACGTGAAAGATCCCATATGCGCTATTCTCAAGAGAACGTCAATTTTTTGCCCCGAAGAGAAAAGCATGATTTCCCAAACTTACTTCCTGTAACTTTTTTCTTCATGTAATTGTAACCTATACCCCTATTTTACTATTTTCACCGCATACAATAACTACTGATTGAGATCGCCAATGGGAGTATCATTGCTCTCCTGTTTGTAACTTATTTCTACGCGTTCAGTTCTATTCATTCTCATAAAACGCTTGCCCTTCCTGTACGAGAAAATGTAAAATAAAAATAAAAATAAAAACATTCTTGCGCGCAGTCTCTCTCGAGGTAACACTCATTACAGGCGCTGTTCTTGCAAGCCCCATCACGCGGGCGTCCTCGGAGCGACATTGGGGCGAGGCCGGGGGCAATGACGGCGGCGGCGGCGGCGGCGGCGGCGGCGGGATGGTGTGGGCGGCGAGACAATACGGCCACCAGACGCGCTCAAAACCAGTACCCGCTGCCGCCGCCACCGCCACCGGTTGCGCCATGGGCGGGCCATCCAGAAAAGCCGTTTTCGGAGGCACCTGCCCGTGCACCGCACGACACCCTCCCGTCTGCCCACGCAGTTAAACGCCGGTGGGTGGGTGGGGGCGATGAGGAATGCTACGGTTTCGAGAGCGGAGGCCCGACCCTCGCCCACGGATCGTGGGCGACCGAGTGCAGCACGTGTGGAGGACACCAACGACCTCCAACAGTGGTCACATTTTGGAATTGTTCCTCTTTCATTGTGAAAGAAACTAATCCTATTTCGTGATATGATGTGTAAGGCTACTATTGCTTTCGTCGCGTCGTATAAAATTGTATGTTAATACTCGTCATTATCACATTTAGATAATTACTTACTTTGAAAAATGCAATCTGCTCGAATTTGGTTACAACCCTCCCCCTCACCCAATTAGTAGTTTCGGAAGAAAGCTCATAACCCCCTTTCTTATATTATCAGCGCCAAGGGAAAATTTAATCTAAAAAATCTTCATTTTTGTGACTAGTTAAGAAATATCATTAGATAATTTTTTTTGCTCGGAAATTGTTCATTCGAGAGTTCACATGGCAGCCGGTATTTAGGGTACCCCTCCTCCAATCTGGCTGGAAACAAATATCCCTTCTGACGATAAAACTGTTCTGCAATAAATATAAGACATTCAGTTTTCTTCCGACAATCTTTGGTGGAAAACTGGCATTAGATAAAAAATTTCCAGTTAATAACCAATTTCATTTTCGCACTATTCCTCCGAAGTTTTACCCGAACCAAATGAGGGTGTACTCGGGGAAGTTACCCAAGAAATACAATATATCCATTCCGGTCTCCGTAACCACTATTTATGCGAGATGCACTCCCAGGCGAGGACTCCAAGACCGCGGAAGTGCAACGGTCGTTGTGATTCAGTGCAGCACGATTCGCAAACGAGATACGGCACCGTGGGCGCGAGGCCGCGCGGCTGGCAGGCTCTGTAAGTGGCGGCGGCGGCGGCGGCGGCGGCAAGGACAGCGCGTCCGGCCCCGGCCCCTGCGCCGTTCTTATGTCAGGAAACGTAACCGCACCCCACGGCCGCGCGCGGAAGTCGCCGGTTATGCAAAAACCTCGCGAGCGCCGTTGCTGCACATTTGCCCGCTCAAGGATCTACTGCTAATTCATTCACGACAAGCAGACTGCTCTATTCATATTTCGTTTACGTGTACGTTAAACAATGATGTAGAAGTAGAAGTAGAAGTAAAAGCAGAAGTAGAAGTAGATGAAGATGAACATTTCCAACTACAGTTATGTGGAAAGGGATCAATATACTGAAAGATTCAAGGGTATGGTACCTACTGTAAAGTTCTAAAAGAATATGAAAATGATACAAGCACAATAATATATCTGAGCATTCAAGTTAATAAGAGTTTTATGTACGTTAAAGCACTTCAGCAAGGGGGAAATAAAATAATTTAATGATGGTGGGGTCAAAAACTCTCAAAATAATTTTTGAGTTATGAATATCTAAGAAGAATCAATAGTTATAGAATCAGTTTATATGAACTATAATGAGGGAGGGGGCGAATTCTAATGTTTTATTTTCGAAAGAAAAGAAAATAGCCGGGGGGGGGGCAAAGGGTCTTGGGTAAAAAGCTCACAATTGGTTCATTTTGCAGCCATAAGCCTCAGGATAAAAGTTTTAGAGCAGTCTTAGGCAGGTCTGTTACGAAAATGCTTAAGCAGTCTCAAACGCTTAAATTTGGTGGAAGATAAGAAGGTTAAACAATGGCATACGTAACGTTGAAAGTTATCGTAGTGCTCTTAGCGATAGCGGCGGTGTGAGGAGAAAGTCTCAACCAAGTACGGGGGACGGGGGGGGGGGGGGAAGCAGCCCAGCACCGCGGAAGCCAAACCAACCAAAAGAACCCAAGGGATTGCATGGGCACCCGAGGGGCCACCGCCGCTTACCTTATGAATGGCTGCAAGAGGCCCCGGCTAGCCGCCGAGGGGAGGGCCCCACCGCGGGCGCCACCGCGCGCGAGGCGCCGACGGCGCCGCGACGCCGAAGCGCCGGGACGCCCGAACCACCCGCGCCCGCTCGGGCCCTACCCCGCCCACGCGGCGGCGGGGGCGGCGGAGGAGTAGACGACGGACGCGGTCGCCACCGCTCGGCCACCGCCCGCGGGTCACCAGTAGGGCGTGTCATTCACGAGGTGGTTCCAGCTGGCGAACTCCGACCACGAGTCCACTTTGGCGTACAGCGCGTCGTTGAACTTACCGGCCATTTTCGTGTCGGAGCGGCCGACGGCCGCGACGGCCGGCGTCCCCGCAGCCGCGGTCGCCGCCGCGTCCGCGGGCGCCTTCTTCACGAGCACGTAGTTCTTGCCGGCGTTGTTGTCCCAGAACTCGGTGCCGTCCTCGCAGCGGAAGCACACGCAAAACTCGATCCGGCGCGAGCGCGGCGGGAGAGTCAACCGGAAGGAGAAGGTGTCGTAGATGGCGTAGCCCGCCGCCGTCGCCGCAGCGCTGTTGTTGTTCACGTAGGTGCAGAAGGCGTCCTCCTGCGTGGCCCAGCCGTCGGCGGAGGAGCGCACCAGCACCTCCTTTTGGAAGCACAGGTTGCGCACCTTCACCGTGCCCACCACGGCCTCCTCCGACTCGCGCACGATCACGTTCTCCAGAGACACGTTGGCCGTGTCCAGGCGGTGCCGGAAGTCGAGGTAGTCGGACGCCGGCTGCTGGAACGTCACCTCCCACGGCTCGGGCGCCACCTCGGCGGACACGCCTTTCGTCACCTGCTCCAGGAACTGCAGCGTCCACATCGGAGGGACGTTCGAGGGCTCCGTCATCACGCGCACCTGCCGAGGACAAACACTCCAATCAAACGCCCAGCTCCGATAGAAATACCGGTATTGGACCGGGACGGTAAATTCAGACAGTGGAAACAGAGGTTGCAGTTAGGCGGGGTAGGTACTGTTGCATTATATTAGCACACGATTAGAACTTCCCTAATAGCGTTGAATGACAAGATAAAATGGGCAGCAATTCTATCACTCAACTGGGATTAAAGCGAATTCTGTGCAGATTGAGAACACTAACTTATGGCGAGTTCATGAAAGAAACAGTAAAACGGTTAAAGGCACGCGTTAAAAAGAATCGTAAATTGGACAATTCCATGCAAATATTTTCGGAGCATGTTTGAATCAAAGAATTACACACTAGTTTCAAATAAGTGTCGATAGAAAAAAATAAATTGGGAATATTATAGGTTTTATTTTGCTACACAGATTCGTTCGCGACACCAATCGACAGCAAAATACTTCTGACAGGACAGTACATTTGGTCTACTTTGAATATCGAATACCATGTAATCGATTTCGTATGAAAGAAAAAATTGTGTTACGCACCTGCGTGAGAGCGAGCCCCTTGTCATCGGCGAAGACCACCTTCTTCTTGAGGCGCGTGGGGCTGGGCAGGTCCCCGTTGGCGCCGTGGAAGTCCTCGCTGGCGCCATTCTGGGCGGCAGCCTCTTCGGGGCGTACCACAAGGCACGGGCGGCGGGGCGCGGCGACGGGCATGGCGGGCGCGGCGGCGTGGCGGGCCGCGGGCGCGGGAGAGGGCGCTGGCGGGGGCGGGGCGCGCGGCCGGGGCGGCAGGGAGAGGTTGGGGGGCGAGGCGCGGCGCTGCTGCTGCTGGGCGGGGAGGCGATGGAAGCCGGAGCGCTCGTAGCCGCAGCCGGAGGGGACGGCGGCGGGCGAGTAGTCGGCGAGGAAGCCGGCGCTGAGCGGGGGGCTGTGGCTGAACACGGGCGGGCTGTGCGAGACTAGCATCTCATAGTCCGCGGGCATAGCCGCCAGGGAGCACATTGACGACCTGCAACACGCCACGGGAAACACACGCGTTTTAACACTACCGCTAACACATCACCTCCATTCATATGTATATTAAGAAATAGCACTAAATTATTATTATCACAAACTTTCACTTTCACTCGCTTCGATTTCCAAAAGCCTTCAGAACTCTGTTAAAAGGAGAAATGAAAGAGCTTTCGAAGTACTAATTAAAATTTCTGAAATACTTAAAAACTTCATAAGAAATTTATTAAATAAGAATTTGGTGTATTTATTCTGATACAGCTGAAAGTAAAAATTGGGGACTTCTATACGGATCGAACAATGTTTCTTGCATCTCCACCCCAAATACTAGTCTCCCACACTTTTAAAGTTTTATTCGATGTTTTGCGAACGTCAGGATTCACTGTTGTTAAACTACGTGATGTAATGTATGGCGTTGTAATTTCTTATCAAATAATTTACCTGGTCTAAGAACACGATGGTAGAGGCAGATAGAAATGGAACAGTTTATATGCATCAGCGTTCTTTTCTCATTCTTTACAAACTAGCGTGACACAAGATATAACTTTTTCAAAACCGCATCAAGCACATAACTGAAGACACCCTATTTATCAGATATGAAAAGCTTAACGGGTAAGGTGCTATCGGAATGTGGCCTGTGCTTATCCCATGGAGTTCTTCGACCGCTTTATCTGCCACTGCGAAGAGTCACCCTTCAACATGATAAACCGCCTGACGCAGCTAACCGACGGAAACTCCTGAGACGCACCTTTGCCATGTCTGCTTCAACGCAGAAGCCTTGGCGAGAGTGAGCAAAAGCGTTGCGGCTCGTCGCTGATATACCAGCGAAAAGGGGACGGTGGCGGCGCCGGCGGGAGTCTAATCAGACTGAATATGTAGGGGACAAGTCGTTTCTCCGATAACCTCTGACACGAGGGCCTAGCTTAACGGCAACGGGAGCATTGCCCATGTCCCGCCGGAGATAACGCTTCGTCAAATCGGAATTTATGAACGCGGGTTGGCGCCGTTCTGGGAGAACTGGAGTTTGGAAATAGGATGAGTGTCCCTCGAACGAACGGAATTAACTCAAGGGCGGATTTATTGGGAATGTCTCTTTTCAAACTGATCGGTTTTAGAATGCCTTGTTTATATAATGCTGCCTTATGCTACAAAAAAGTCACCGTTTTTTGCTTTCCGTTACGAAATGGTTTGTAGCCTCGTTTTGTTGATAAAACACTAGAAACGACGACCTTTACGAATATTATTAGACAGCATTACTTCAAATTAAGAAATTCAATTTTTTCCTTATTCGTTCTGTAAAGGGACGTCATAGGGAAGAAGCCATGTGCCAATATTTTTATTTTGTTTCGTTCGTGGACTCTGCGCTGATAATCATCATTTATGTCATGTTGAAGTATTGAGGGCAGTACCACACAAATACAACTCTTACATGAATGAATACACGAGTGTGATGTTTGAAAGCTCCAGCTGCGCTAGTCCCAAAAAGCGTCCAGATCCACAAGGATTGCGCAAGGAAAGACGTTGGAGGGGAGAAACACGCCATCGACCCAACGGGGGAGTTGGGAGCGGCAACATCGCCAGAGGCGGCGACGGCGGCGGCGGCGACTACAATCTGAGCCGCAGACCTCGCTTTATATTTCATCTCCAGCATTGGGGTTAATTGAAGCTCGTTATATCGGGTGTTCCGTCGAAGTAGTCGTGTCATTCGTCCGGTATAATGGCACCACTGGACCGTTTCGGCAGGGAGTGCATAGTTTTGAATTCAAATTAGGCAGCTCCTCGTACGATCCGAGTTCAGGACAACCGCACGAAACATCGCGTTTGGGAGTTCGACCACTTAATAGGAATTCGGAGGAACGTTTCCTTTTCCTGTCCGATTCCCGATTGAAGGCTCCACTTTCCAAGAAGTGGCACTTTTTTCAAAAAAAAAAAAAAAAGTCTCTTGTTTAACTTGCACTATCTAATCTTGTTAGTGCGAAGTTTTGTATTTGTATCTTTGATTTACGGATTTTTGAAGATGTAAATTCTGTGACAATAGATGACTATGCGATTTTGAGAAACGTCGCATCTATGTAAACGTTACACATATTTATATATAATGTTGAATATATTAAAACTAAAATTAATGTAATATCTGAGATACGGTTACGGAGTTTTTGACGGTAACTGTCTGTGTGTATGTTTGTGTATGTGAGGGTTCCTTCATCTCTCTATGTATATACGTGTATATGTTTGTATGTATGTATGTATGTATATTTGTGTAATATGTAAGTTTATTCATTTATATGTTAGTGTATGTATTTTAATGTTTAGTATAGGAATGTAAATGCCATCTGCATATATAGGAAATGACAAAGTCAATTTGTTTGTTTATATTTATTTTTTTTTATATATTAGTATTTTAGTTGTAATTGTAATTTTGTATTCTGCCACCGGGCATCATTTGCCCAATTGTAGAATAAATTTCTATCTATCTATCTAACACAAACTCAGAATTCCAAGCAAATTAGTTCAAACAGAAGTTTCAAGATTCTATTATTAGTAATCCAGCGAATCTTTTGTTGATTTTTTTGATGATCTCTTGTTGGCAAAACCATTGTATATTATATTGAGACTGTCGCATACACAAATTTTCCTCGTAAGTAAAACAATATTTTATTCATTTTCTATTGTATTAATAATAATAATAATAATAATAATAATAATTATTATTATTATTATTATTATTATTATTATTATTATTCATTTTTTATTATTTTTGTTTAACTTTTGTTCTCAATTTCAATTTTTTAATGATTTTTATTATTATTCATTACTAAGAATTATGTTAGTAAAAGGAGATAAATTCCCCCATCTAGGAAGACGGATAGTCGCGCCAAGCACCACCCTCGTTTTGTAAATAGACCAGTCTGACTTGGACGTTGGCGCCCGCTCCGCGGCCGCTGCAATGCAACGCCCTCGCGGGCAGTTGCTGCGCCGTTGGAACGATTTCAGAGCGGCCACTTAATTTAGTCAGCTGTTCGCGGGGGCGGGGCGGGGCGGGGCGGGGCGGGGCGGGGCCGGAGGCTGTGGCAGACGCGACTCTGCGCTCGGCGATCATGGCGGCCGCGACGCACGCCACCGCGTTGCGACACTCGAAATGCCTGCCTCGCGGGCCACCCGAAAATAGGAGCGGTGTTGAGAGGCGCAATTTGTCAATCGCCAATTATGCGATGAATTTACAACGAATGGTGTTTGGAAGTGCGGGTGTGCAAGCGACTGTGTAGAGAGCGGAATAGAAGTTGTTTCCGAATGTTTTCTGCGTCTGGATTCGAAGTTTGATTTTTAGGATTTACTACATGTATTTGATATTTTTGGCACGAGTACCAACGGGCAAGAAGTAACAAATATGCTGCTACTTTCTTATTTTGCGATAGCATAACAATAATACTTTCCACAACATTCGTTAAGTATACATAATTCCCCTCCCCTACGAATTAACTTTCAATTGAAGGGATCAAATCTAGATTTGAATTATGAAGCAAAGTCCGTAAGTCGTCTTGTATTTCTTGTAAGAAAAATGTTCCTCATTCTTTTTTTCACGCGATTGTGATTGTTTCACATATTCGTAGTTTTATTAGACTACCTCCACTTCACATGGTTTTACCACGCACTTTACTAAGTGCCTCATTCCCAGTGAAAATATTTTTTATTAGAGTATACAAGCGGTTTAACCCCCGAGGTCCTTGAAGCCCATCAGTGATCCAATGAATGAGGAGACTACAGCGATAGCGATGACAATTATGATGAAGCAACGATAGAATGAGGGGAAGAAGAGTCAGGAGAACTCCGAAAAAAGAACGGAAAAAAACCGACGAAAAACAAACAGAAACAAATAAACAAACTGCCGAGTGCTCTCTTTATTCGCCACAAATGCCACAAGAATTAGCGGAGATCGAATACAGTCCCCAATCTTGTACGGCGTGTCCGATAGCCATTTCGCCACAAGCACACCCGGGACAAGAGCAGGAGATGTGGCTTCTCAAGTGATCCGGGAGTGGGTGGAGCCAGATGTTCCCGGGTCCGAGGATCGGGTGCATTCACCCTCACCCGCATGGCGACCGGGCCTATTCAGAGCGGGCGCCTGGGAATGTATCGCGGCCGGATGATCACCCACCCCCTCCCCCAACACATCGCCTCCCTTCTCGGCCGCGGCGGCAGCGGCACCGAGCCAAGGTGCCCCCGCGCCGGCCACCAGCCCCAGCTCAACGACGCTATCTTTACGAGCCGACGTTTTTACAGCGGCCCATCGCGATGCGAGTGTGGCTTGGCCAGTCGTTCCCAAGGAAGGAGTTGGGAACTGAACGGCGGGCGCGGCGAGAGAATACGTCGGTTTTATTGAAGTCTACATCCGCGAAACCCGCAGTTATTAAACGAATGACAGGCGGGGAGAAATCTTTCGTTAAGACGAGATAGAGCTTCCAGATTTTTCCCCCTTCAGTTCAGAGATGTGTGTGTGTGTGTGTGTGTGTGTGTGTGTGTGTGTGTGTGTGTGTGTGTGTGTGTGTGTGTGTCGTTCATTTCCTGTACCCGGCAGCGATGACACGCAAAATATAGATTTTCTGTCATTAGACGAGATCGTTACCACCAAGCAATAATTTATAACTCCTCATTTCTTTAAGGAAATATTACAACACGGAAGATTCTTTATAGCCGACGCACCCAAATAAAAATAAACCCCGGGGAAACTTTCGCAGATTTATGATTCTCCATAAGCAAAGACTATCTGGAGATCTCTTACAAGCCTGGTCATTGTCTCGGAATAATCACGTATTCAGCTAATAATATGTCTTCGAAATGTCGGTCTCTCTTTTCGCAAGAAGAAAAAAAAACTATTTAAGAAATGTTTGATTTCTTGAGAAACTAAATAAACATTATAAATGAATAGGAAAGATATGATAGAAAATTGAAAAAAATGAAAGGAATTTGTAAAACCATATATCGGAGTTATCTCCATTATGACATTGTTATGAATAAAAATGTAAGCTGTCAGTATGTGGTATTCCCCGCACACATACACAACGAATCTACAATAAAAACAACCCTCTACATCATGGAATCTTTCGCGAATGTAATCTTTGTAGGTGTCTGGACAACGACCGTCTCATTGTCGTCAGAGGCTCTTCCCGTTCGGTCCGACCGAAACCGCATCGGAGCGCAGAGCAACTATCGGCTGCCACTATCAGCGCACACGCGCGAAATGTAATTGGCGAGACAGCTTCGCGATCCACTTGGTCATCGCAGGCGGCGACATGCTGTCCGACGGGGTGACGAGGAGGCGGGGGCAGGGAGGAGACAGGGGGTGGGGGCGGGGCGGTGAGGATGCGGGAATAGGGACGGTGAGAAGGTAGGACAGTGAAGAGGGGGAGGCGAGCAGGCGGGAGGGGAGAGCGGGGAAGCGGGGCGGTGTGCAGAGGGGGGAGCGGAGCAGCAAGGAGGCGGGGGTGGGGCGTGAGGAAGCAGGAGACGGTGAGGAGGTGGGGGCGGGGCGGTGAGGATGCGGGAGTAGAGACGGAAAGAAGGCGGGACTCAGGCGGCGGGGGCGGTGAGGGGGCGGCAAGCAGGCGGGGGCGGGGCGGCGAGGAGGAGGCGGGGGCAGGGCAGTCAGGAGCAGGGGCGGACAGGAGGTGACGTCGAGCGGGAACGGGATGGAAAGCGGGTGGGGGCGTGGCTGTGGCGGGGAGTCGGCGACGGGGTCGTAACGAAGTGGGGGAGGGGAGGGGAGGGGGCGAGGCCGACGAGTGCGGGGGCAGGTCACCACTGATAAGTCCCCCTCCTCCTCCCCCTCCCAGTCGCGCGCCCATGTGACACGGCGCCGGCGTCTGGTGCGCGCGCCCCCGCACAAAGCGAAGCGTTTTGTGTTATCGCGGTTGCATACCGCGCGATCCCATGGGCAGATTATCGGAGGCGCCTTGTTAGCGGCTTCCCTCGACGCGCACGTGCTGGCAATGTCGCGTGATCTAAAGGATTCTGTCAGGAGACCAATCTCTTTGTAGAGATCTCGTTTGTTTATCGATGTTAGTTGACTCAACATCTTCCGCTTCATTTAATCAAATGCGATCTCGCCTAAATACTTTAGTAATGTTTGCGGAAATTTTTCGTCAATATCCTGCAAGCTTGCTTTGTCGTTATTGTGTCAAAAATTGCATAATGTCGCTCACCATCTGATTTCCTTTTAATTCATTGTATTCATGGATGATCATTTGTTTAAAAATTTGCTTCGCGTGACTATGAACACTGATAGTACATACGATATACTGATCTCGTAAAGTTTGTGTACCAGGTATATAATCCACAAATGTATGTAATTTACACTCCGAAAAAATTGGGAGATATCAGAGTTAAATTTTTCTTCGGAAGAGACCGGCCAATTATGTGTACCCCCAAACAATTTTTCCAGTCAAATAATTCTTCGTCGTAAGTCCATTAATGTCTGCACTTTCACGATGGAGAAATAGCATTTTTGCAAACGTTGGGTAGATGAACGGCCTTTACTAACCGGTGGTAACATTTAAGTGAATATTTTTTCCGTACATCGTTTGCAGTGAAGACTTGCACGGAACGTTTTAAAACAAGGCGTTGAGCGCTTGTTATTTATCTTCGCGCAATTTTACAAAAATGGGAAATTCCACGGGTGATTACCGGTAGCGGTAGCTCAGTGCATCAACTGATGTCACTGCAGCGCCTCTAACCGGGAGGTCCTAGGTTCCCACTCCCCACGGCGGCAGGATTTTCGACACTAGCTTTTCAGCTAGGTCGAATTCAGCTGCTGTCTGGAGGAGAATTCTACCGGCCGGCAGCTCTGATCGGTAGTTTTCCGTGGTTTCTCCGATCAACACCAGGCGAATGCCGGAGCCCTACCAAACGGGCCAGAGTACCCTACCAAACGGGCCACGGACCGCGCGCGATCTGTCCTTCCTCTTCCTTGTCCTATCCTTTCCCCTTACACACACACTTACACTAACATGTACTACACTACCACATATTCCGGGAGACCGGTCGGGAGCTTAGAGCTTGTCCCGACTGGGGCGGTGCCCCGCTGGTGGGAGAGTCCTGGTTAGAGGGGAAGCCCCACTAGCCGACGGTAGGTCGGCGCCGGATCTCGCCATCCAGCGGGGGAAGATCACCGCCATCTCCCGAGAAAAAAAACATGCACTACGCTCACGGGACTAATGACCTAAGCAGTTGACGCACCCGGAAACACGAAAGAACCAATCCAATCAATCCACGGGTGATTGCGGGAAGAGAAGGGGCCTGCCAAGTTACATCCACGTCATTTTACGTCCCCACTGTTATTGTTGAGCAACGGCACGAACTGCACCTCCTTCGAGAAGAGGCGACGTGCAGTGCACCGACACTTTACTACTCCCTTGAATTACGACCGTAAGGATAAGATAGCGAGCACCCTGCGTGCTGCTTCACAGGTCTCACCTGCGCGTTCAGAGCCTTTGATTGCGTTCTCCTTTACGCAATGAGGAAGCGCGCCGCAGCTACTATCGCGTCTTTCATGTCTGTACGCATTCGTGAAAGCAGAAACGTTCGTGAGGTTCAAGCGATTCAACGTTGGCGAGTTTACATGTGCACATGGGGCACGAGATACTTTCGTTTATTCTGTTTAACCCGTTCAGGCAAATAGCGCATGTGGCCATATCCTGGGGTTTAAATACAAATATGTCGGGTCCCGATTTTATTCAGAATATATGCTCCAATACTGAAGGCTAATTGGTGTAACCATGTTCCGGACGCTGTTCCCTGCTAGGCAAGAAGAGAGATGCGCCCTCCCTCAGATAAAGGAGCACCTTTGTTCCACAACTGATGGCCGGGAAGGAGAGGAGCTGTCAGGCGGTCGCCGAACCGAGAAGACTGTCGGTCATCCCGGACGGGCAAACTGGTGCATCTGGATGCGTTTAGGCTTCAATTAAACACGAGATGCGCGAATACGGACGGATAAAACTCTCCCGTATCCCTATCGTGTACGGGCTCCTTTATACAATCAGGAAGAGTTTCGCCGATGTTATCGCGTCCTTCTGTCGCCGTTCAGGGAAGCAGACGTTTGTGGGTCTTATTCACAGAGTTTGCTGTGTAAGAGTAGCTTGCACATGCAGTTTGCAGAATGCTACTTCCATGGCAAACAAAACCTTGTGCAGTGTGTTTACTAACACAGGGTACAAATACTCTTCACGTTCGGGATGGCATAATTCAAGAGGAGTTCGTGGAAGAACGTATAGCGTACGTATGTTGACTTGGTATAAATTTATTACAGGCCGTGTTAACGGTGACATGGCAGATTACGTGTCAGTACATTACCCATTTTATGAGCTTCACGTACACTAAAAACGAAAAGGAAATGATATTTTCACAATGAAATGACACCTGCGAAGGATCTGAAACGAACCGAGCTGTGCGAGATCAAATTTACCATTTCATACTTCCGTTTACGAATGCTAGCAAATTATTATCCACACTGAATTACGGCGAGTTAATTCACCACGTCGAGTCGCCTAAAAAACACGAGAGAAGAATCCGAAAGTTCTAACTTTTCCTCGAACGGCTTCACATCCTAAGCACGCTCTAAGCGGAAACGCCACACACGAAAATTACCCCCAAAGACCGACCATTGACCCCCCACATACCACACACCCGAAATTACGAATATCCGTATTTGCATATGAGCACGGCGCTGGCGCCTACTAATCACAGGTGGCCGTTGCCGAAAGCCGCGTCGTGCGGGGCGTTTCTCCGCTTTCTTTCGCAGAGAGAGGGGGAGGGGAAGGGGGGCGGGGCGAGAGAAAGAGGTATTTCGGGCGTCGGCTTCGGACCCGGGCGCCCGGCCCACACTTGTGGAGCCCACTCGTCATAACACGCGCTCCTCTGTGCCCCCTTTCGAAAGTCATGGGGGTTATGGCAGGGGTTCCCAAACCCCGGACACCCGAAAGGCGTTTACAGCTGGTTGTTTGAAAAAATACCACATGGAATGACTGGTTCCGAAGACGGAATGTCAATCCATTTCGATGCTTAATATTCAACCGGGTCTAAAGATGTATGTTTGATGTGATTAATGAGATTAAAGGGTAAAAGTGACAAGAAATTCTGAAAGGTGGATATTTGTAGCGTCAGATATATGACATGAGGAGGCATTACAAGTCAATTTCGCAACAAAAATATTCGAAATTAAGAAGTGAAGAACCAGAAAATGGTATCTAACACTTCGATTTCTTATCATTGAGATATTTATTTCGAATAATTTCGGTTTGAAGGAAATTAATTCTCCATGTCGTCTTTGCTCATTCACGTCTTCACTTTTTTCGTTGATATCTAGAGTTTTGGGTAAACGTACAACTGGTGTTACAGTAAACTGACAATAAGTGGTACGGAAGCATAGAAAGAATTTTTTAGTCACGCTAGTTTTCCAGATATTCCAAACCTAGCTACCGATAAAGTCACAAAAATCTGCCTACATCCGACCGAAGGTGATACAATCCTTCACATGGGCCACATTTTTTAATTTTTCGGTTTAGCGCACAATTAAAAATTAGAAAAATCCTTAAAATAGAGTAACAACTGATTTTATTCAAACACATTCAATCTTTAATCTTTTCCGAAAAAAAATGTTCGAGTTTAATTTGAGTCCGCTATTTTCTCACTTTCATCCCCCCCTCATATTTTTTGCCTCCTTCCCAAGATTTTTTTTCCGGCGTCGGCATGCCACAGAGACTGGGGACCCCTGTTCTACCGCCACCGTCGCCACCGCGGACTCGCGTGAGCCGAGAAACCGGTTCCAGCTAAGTTTAGCCTCGCAGCCTCTGGACCGTGGGCGGGCGGTCGCCACCGCCTCCACCGCCACCGTCGCCCTCTCACCGCCCACCGCCCACCGCCTACACGTCCTCTGCTGCGCCCGTCCGCCCACCAGCTCAATCATTCATACGCCCTGCTCTTCTTCCGGGCGGTTTATGACTGGGCGCAAGCCAGCTCGGTTGCGTCCACGTTCCCTTCTGAAAGGGATTTAAAAATAAACTTAATACACCGCCAACGTGGTAATATTCAAGGTCTGACAGGTGTACAGGTTAGGTTTTTCTACTGGCTTACGAGATCAGCTGTTCGTTGAAGGAATTTTCCGTAGTTTAAATGAATTCCTTCGTTCTCGTTTTAATTTAAATAAAATTTAAAGAAAATCATTTCTGACCTTTCACAGACTCAATTTTAGAATTGCTTTTCTTTGTAGAAAAAGGTGAACGACATCGTTAATCTTTGGGATCTGATCGAATTCTCCTTAACCACCTATAAAGCACCGTTTAGGTTAGTGAGAATCCTATTAAATGCCTTCCCTAATCCACTGGGTTACTATAAAAGGAGAAAGTGCCGTTATTCCGCAGTATCCAAGCTCCACTTTTAGACTCGCAGAGAAACCTGTTGTGTTGAACGGTATCGGCTCGTGAAGGTGAATTAGAAAAAGGTTAGATCTCCATCTTTGGAAAGCCATTATCTCCGTCAACTAGCATCTTTTATAACTTCGTACGCAAAGAGCACCAATTATTCTACCAAGGAAGGCAGATCGCAATGCGAGGTTGATCTAAAATTGAACGATGAATGTAAACATCCAACCCGAGTAGAGTTTGCAGCTAAATTTGTTCACGCATACAAACGTGTGTTCGAATTCCTCTTCCATGTTCAATTTATCTTGGCAGCGGGTCATGTAAATGAGTTTTTCTGGGAATTCGCATACAATGCACACGAGTGTGGGAGTTTCGAGTGTGAATGACCGGGAGGATGTGGGAAGGATCACAAATTGCCACTTGTGAATGAGAATTTGAGACCTGTACTAACAAAATTTAAGAAGTTCCTTTGACCTCTTTTTTGGCGTCTGTTCCTTTTTCCTTCACTGTGACAAAACAATGTGTAAAGTCATCAAGATTTCCTTCTTCAGTTTATTGACTCTTACACAAACTCAATTCGTTCTACTTGGGATAATTCTCGAAATATTGAAAAGTTCAGTGGATAGTTTGTCATAAAATACAATTGAGTAAGAACCTAATTTTTGGTGCTGATTGTGAAGCTCTTTGATTACGCATATGAAAGCTAGAGGAATCTTTAAATTCAGCCCCAGCTAATAAGAACTTTCTGATATGAAAGCTACA
Organism: Teleogryllus occipitalis; assembly: GCA_011170035.1. Lineage (NCBI taxonomy): Eukaryota > Metazoa > Arthropoda > Insecta > Orthoptera > Gryllidae > Teleogryllus > Teleogryllus occipitalis. The sequence goes on from BLKR01001777.1 coordinate 59,126, forward strand.
TAAACTGTAAAACCCTCACACTAATATAAATTTGGACAAATCTTTATATTGACGTCTCAGCTCGCATGATCTGCAGTAGCAGGGTTAGTACTTTAACATCCAGTACAGATTTTTTAATCTCCGAATCTGCACAGAGGCGTGGTCGACACTTTAATATGTGAGGGAAGTTTTCTTTCTTCATAGTTTGTATTGGAAAGTTTCGAACCTAGTATTAGATGAACTTCAAACGCCTAATAACTGCAAATGGAAGTTCCACCTCAATTTCCGAACCCATCACTATAATTCAACCAGCAAAAACCTACATTTCCTGTTCCCTTTCCTTCACGACAGTGCCGTATACAAATGCGTCACACGCCCAACTTGAGCTGACCGCGGGCCGTTTTGGCCGCATCGCAACCGGCCACCGCATCTAAGCCCGCCCCGCCCCCCTTCCATCCGGGAAGTGGCTGCAGGGCGAGCACTCACTTTGGCGGCGGCGGCTGCCAGGGCACTCAGCCGGCGCGGGGGCAGACTGCGCCCTATTCCGAGCGATCTGGCCCTCTCCACGGGACTATTTCGGGAGCGAGATTTCGACGCTCGCGCACAGCCACAGGCACGAGGAAAACTTACGAGCCGAGAGTGCCGCAATGCCGCAATCCACTCATACTCCTATTTTACAGACCAGTATTTTTTATGATAGTTGCACAAATATGTTGGAGATGTTGATAAGTTTGATATTTTTAATGAAACATTTTCTAACTAATTTAATATCTTAAGTACCTTTCGATCGTGTAGCAATCATCCTAGAATATCAATGTAATTTTGAGCTCTAATGATGACGGCTTTGTGATAGAAAAGAACTTAAGATATTACATTAATTGATACCTACTCAACGCCAATGTCTCATTAGTTGAGAACACATTCCGCGGTAGATACCGTTAATTAAGTGTACAGCCTTGGCATTGAAATTTAAAGAGTAAAGAACTGACAGTTGTCTGAAGGAGACTGCGAAATTACGGTAACGAAAAAAATCCACCTTCACAACACTTAATATAGACCTAAATTGATGAAGTTGTCTTGAGGGGGGTAATTATACTTTTCCCTACTTTCGAATCAAAATTATGCCTATTTATATAGGGAAGATTTTCAAATGTTTTATAAGTATTAATCATAAATTAAATGTTTTAAATCGAGAAGGAAGTCATGAATGGTTCAAAATCGTCCATTAATTACCAAGTCTTGTTTTACTTAATTCAATATTTCATTTTCATTAAGTATGTTCAACAGCTTCGCGTAACAAGGTCGTTAGGTCACTGGACCGCTTCCGGACAGGCAGATTGTGTGCTGGGGAGAGAGGGCGAGGGTACGCAGCCTGCGTCACGCGTGCGTCATAGCACGCGTGGGCAGGGATGCGTGTGCAAGATGATACCCGCAGACGACATCTTCCGAGTTGCAGGAGTGAACAAGTCTCGGAACCATTGAATCGTTAAGACGCAGGTGGAGTTCAACGGAAAGTAGAGTACAACTGATTAGCAGGAAGATTCCCGTAAATCCTTTCTTGGAGTTACCTCCACGACGAGGAAGTTCAAATCTGATGTAATTCGTTAGTAGGAAGAGAATACGACGGCTGATAATCCCACACCTGCGTCTATCGTTCAAAGGAAGGGACTTATGAATTCCGCTTAGTGTGTAATTCTTCCTGAATTCGAGCATGTTAAACTGAATAGAATAGAATGACAGACATTTTTTCTAACGGAGTTTAAAGGAACGATGTATCCTTCAAATAAAATGTCAAAAAAATCTCTTTTTTTGTATTTTTTTTTCTTTCCTTTTTTCGTTTTCTCGTGCACCGCGACTTCTAATTCAGTTTTCACGATCCAATTAATTGTCTAAATTAAAGAGCACAGTCTCCTGACTTTAGTCACACACAGTGAGACTGATTACTGCAACTCTGTCGAATGCCGATTCTCTAAATAAATATTCCAAGTTGACGGAGATGACTTCCATTATTTCATCACCAAATTAAAGAGAGAACCGCACATTCATTCTACTAGGAGTCCTATTAGCAGAAACTATAGATCGAACTGAATTTACACCTTCCCCTGCGCCGATCGCGGCCAGTTTACAAGCGAAGCCGAGCACGTCCCGCGAGCCCCGCGCAAGGCTACCTGCACTTGCATACACCTGCACAAAAATGGGCAAGTCTGCATTGCGGGCCGGCGTTGCCAAGCGGCGACGCACGAGGAGGGCATCGAGGCGGCAGCGCGCGTGGCCACAGGTCTCTGGAGGAATGCGCCTCCAAGGCCCCGCGCTCGGGCGCGACTTCCAAAAGCGGCAGGCGCGGCGGGGACGACAGGCACAGCCTAGGTGCCTTTGTGCACGAGCGCCCGACTGGATCAACGACGCCAGGTGAGCAGGTAGTTCTTCTCACGGGGACTGTGGGTACGTTCGGGCGTGGCCATTGCCGAGGTTTGTTGACCCATAAATGTAGTGCATGTTATATTTCTGAGATTGCAGCGTTCTCCTCACGCTGGAATGTGAGATCACGTCGACTTGCGGCAGTTTTCCTCTCCAGATATCGCCCCCCCCCCGGCGGTGCTCCGTCCCGTGGCCCCGTTTGTGATACAGCTGCCTGCTATTGGTCGAAGAAAACTCTTCGAAGTTACCGATTACAGCAGTCCGCCGATAGAATTTTCTCTTTTAAGCGGTGCACCGCTTACACCGCGGTGCTGACGGAGGCCAGCTGACGGTGTAAGACCAGGTACTACGACGATTATAGTTTCAGATTTGGAATTTCACTCCAGGCGAAGTATCGAATTAATGTCTAATCAGGAATCGGAACAAAGGTACAATTTTCTTTTCAACCGCACACTGAAGGCAATACTTTGTCGTCCTGGACGATGAATTTCCATCGGGGACGAGCAGTTTGGAAGTTTTATTTTTTGTTTCATTTCAATTCGAGATTTTTCCTTGTGTTATTTTTTGTGTCTTGAGATTACCTCGGGCAAACAATCGATTGATTACTTTCTGAACTTGGAACCTGACCAAGAAGTGAATGAAAGTTAACAGGGAGGGGGGGGGTCAAGACATTCTGTTGATTTTTGCTGCCATTCATTCCATTTTATTTACTTTCCTCGCTCTCTCGTTATCTTATTTGCTCTTCCGCTTTTTTTGCTGCAGAATACATGTGCTCACTTTATTGCAGAGGTTTATTTGTAGATCTAAGTCTTTAAATTTCAGGTCCACAGCAATGAAATTCAACCCTTTTCGGTTGTAAAATTTCATTCAGAGATTGAAGTTGTTTTGAGCAGGAACATGATTCATATGTTTTTGATAGTTCACTAGGTTTGTTGAACTTTTTATTTTTACAAAGACTAGTCGAGATGGTGTTATTGGGGTTATAGTAAGTGTGTATATTTACATCTGTTGAAATATTTATTTCTTCATATCAAGAAATTATTTTTTTTTAACTGAATGAAGGTAAGAATCTTCAGGCAACTACTAGCCGACTACCAAGTAGTTGCTTGAAACTTGTAAAACAAAAGCCGACTTAGTACTAAAACTTAGTGCTATGAAACGAAAGATGTTTATTTTGATTAAATCTTTTCGAGACAATTCTAATACGGTTTGTTGGAAAAAACACCACGTAAATAGTACCGCTTTTCTAGGAGTTTTTTTATTCTTTTTAGAATGCGAAATTTCTTGCACGGTGATTGGCTTCCTTGCCTCCCTCAAACAAACGCGCCGCTGTCCCTGGGGCTAGGAGAGCCCTGCGCCTAGGTCAGGCCGGTCGCGCTATTCACAACGTCTCGGCCGACCACCAACGAATGCCTGGGGATCCGCCGACACGAACGGCCACCTTGCGTCATCGCGCTGTGAGCGGCGCGTTCAGATATACTTCCTTAGTTCGGGGATCCGCGTCTTGGAACGGAGGCTGATTCAGAAATCTCTGCTCCCAAGGACCAAAAAAAGGAAGGAACGGGTAAGAGGAAAAATAATAGGAGCGTAGAGAAAATAACTATAACCCCTACGTAGAACTACCTCCTTAGTCTATAGTGAAAGAAAAAAAGAACGGTAAAACGGAGAAGGAAAAGGAAAAAAATGGGAGAATTAGGCCAAACAGTTCTCGAAAAACAAAACTCATTCTACCGTGACTAATCAAATGTGGTAATGCTTTCTATTTTTTAATGATCTTCATTTTTTAGTGCGCATGGATTTTTTGAGAGGGTGGGGAATACATTTCAGCAAAAAATCATGTTATGTTCCGCGACAACACACGTCACACTAGCATTTACATAAGCTATAAGACTAATTTTCTGCCCTTTAAATGAGTTCCGACTGCAAATTGCTTTTAGCTGCTTTCCACCCCGAGTGTACGATTTGCTCGTTCGCGACGTCATCCTCAGCTGTGACGTAAACGTGAATGGCCCTCTCTTAAATGGGTCGCAACGGTCTGTGTTATTAGGAGTGGACGCGTTGCTCTGGCTGTTTGTCGCGTCGGAGAAAGCGTTGATGGTCGATGACGCTGGGCCCACACGTGACTGGTTCCCTTGTTCGGACGGGGAGCCAAGAAAAATAGTTGCTGAGAATGCGTTGCTGGCGATAACGCAACTACGCGGATGATTGAAACCCATCTGTTCGCCAGCTGCGGGTCAATGGCCCGAGTTCAGATTGCGAATTCATTATCCGCTCGGGGAGAATAGGGTGATCTTTTTCCATATGGATAAGCCGCACTGTCCTTGAGTGACCCGCTAGTCACCGGTCGATGACACTTAGCCATCGTCGTCTTACATGAAGAATGATTGGCGTAAAAGAGGATTTGAGGAAATCAAACCAGTTAGGGGAAGAAGATAAGTTTCCCAATAAAATGAGTACATGATTTCTCTTTCTGGTCGTTTCCTCGTCTGCCATCCATAAATAGTTTAATAGAATGCAAGTATAGCCTCCTCATCTAGGAATATGCATTATAAAGGTCGGGATATACATATGCAAAACTTACTACAGTAAACTTGCTTAACACGGAACGTGTATAATGTGAAAATCTGTCTAATGTGAACATAGATCGCGGTCCTGGCAAACAGTCTACAATATTATATTGCATAATTCGAAATATTGTCTAATACGGAAATAAATACTGAGCCCTTATGATTCCGCATTGAGCAAGTATTTGTATTTACATTCTGACCAAGGATTTTGGTGCCTTAAATATATGAAAACCTTAAAATATTAAATTCATGTTTCTGTTATTTCACAAAGTATGAAAATAAATGTTCAAAAATGTAATTTTTGAACACCTTTGTACCCTATACTTCAACTGTCATAAGACAAATTAATATTAACAAAATTAACCTAAATAATGACTAGTGATATCACGATATCACTAGGTAATATGATGTGTATAGTGGGTATCGATGAATGACTAGTAATATCGTGGGTAACGTTTTTTCAAGTTTTCTTCAAAACAGATGGACTTCAATCCGTGTTCACCCAAGTCCTCCCAACTGCTTTACTAATTTCAAATGAGAAAATCATATTCCAAAAACTAGACCCAACAAATTTTAAAATTAGCACCCTGACAGTTTCGCAGACTCATCCGCGCTTTCTCGTCATCGCTCATTCATTTGGGCAACCTTGAAGCGAATGAGTACAGCGCGCCTATTTGTAGCACGCGGCGCCAGCGTGCGCCAACCGCCTGGGGCCCCGTGCTGGCACGCGGGCAGCGCCGTGGACACGTCGCCGCGACGCCTGGCGACTGTGCGTTGGCGCGGGCCGGCGATGGCGCCGCCGCCGCCGCCGCTGACGAATTGCCCTCGAATGGCGCGTTTCGAAGCAGGCTGGGCTGGCTCCTCGGCGCCAACGGCACATCGACCCGGAGGCGGCGGGACGGAGTCTGGCGCCGGGTGGGCCGGCCGGAGAGCGGTGGTTTTGGAGAACAGGATGATCGAACACGTTTTTTCTATAATTGTCACCCTGTCACCTTGTTGGAGACGCAATTACTCCGGAAATGTGTCCCGCAACAATAAATACATACAAGCTGTGACCTTGTCACTGTGTAACTAATACATTAATAATTAAATTTGTTCAAAGAATTGCTAGTCTCGGTAGTTCAGTGATTACAGCAACTGAATGTAAACCAGGAGACCCGGGTTCAAGTCCCAGCCCGAATGACAATTCTTTGAACAAATTTAACACACTTTGTTGAAGAGGCTTTCCTGGGATGTGTGATGGTGTGTGTAATGAATTTGCTGTATTAGAAGTTTGTGTACATGACAATATTGTCTCGTGAGACAAACTTTCACAAATGAAACTGATAAAAAGCAGCTTCTACTGTTAACTTTCTGTAAATGTAGCGCTGTGTAAGTAAACAGAAATGGACAAATATTTGGTTGGCTTCTAGTCTCGTGGCGTCCCTTATCTCTTATTTGTTTGAAACCAAATACACTACTTTTATTTTTTTGATAGTTCATGACTTGAGAATAACTTCTAACCATCGCCATTCACATAAGAATAAAGCATATTTTATGACAAAATTTGGGCTGTTGAATTTAAATAAATATCTGGCACCTAAGGAAATAATTTGCCTAAGATTTGGAAAACGGAAAATATCGAATTTTCTACGTGTACTGCTCTCGCAACTGGACCTCCGGTTTTAGCAACGAAGGAAAGTATGGCTGTATTTCTCGCACCCGAGTTGCTGCTCCTAACGGCTTCCTCAGTGGAGGCAACGCCTTTCCAGCCCATTCTATTCTTCTCTCGGTGGCTTCTGTGTACCTGGTCCCCGTAAACTGAACGCCTTCCAGCCGCCTCATTGACTCTCAGTCACGCCAATTCGACCAAGTCTGCCTGCGAAACGCTTAAACCCCACCAGCTTGGGAGTAACGTGCGTTCTCCTATACTATTTTGACTCTTTTTCCGTTTATTAAGAATATCAAAAAAATTGTGCCGTGATAATTCTTAAATCAGTCTCCAGCAACCGTGTCCCGGAATAACAAATACCAGATCTTCACCCAACTAGCTCTCCGTTACGTCAATTCTCGAACACGTTTTTCCTACTCACCATTCTGTCCCTTTAAATTTTTCCGACCTCATTCGCATGCTTGATTGACTACGAAATTAAGCACCAAACCTACCTAAACATCTTACGAACTCGCCGACATCCGATCCTCCTTTCTAACCAGTCTCTTGGGCCCAGCGGGACCGCAGAATCTCGCCGGAGCGTTCCATAAATTTAAAGGTTATTTATTGATTGAAATTTAGGGGCCCTCAAACTATAAAGGTTACAGGGGTCCATGAATTCTTAAGAGTAGATAACGGCGATAACGGTGGCGTGAATGAAAATGAAGAAACAGTGGAAGATAATGAGAAACCGGCAAAACGGAAGAGAAAAATCGAGATAGGTCGCTTTGCCCACCACATGCCTTTGAAGAGGATTGAACCTGGGTCTCAGAGGTGGAATGTGTATGCTTAGCATCGCAAACATCACAAACCCCTACTTTATTGGAATGACGTGATAACGTTAAAATAAGTGAGAATGTAATTCATTCGCTTGTGCACTATCTTACATTTCATCTCCCCTGCTGTGAAACGTTCAAAAAGTACTAGACCCCACCCCCACCCTGTTAACAGCCCATCAGTTATCTGTACCGCTTGACCGAGCGGAACCCAACAGAACCCCAACAGCGTGGCGGGCGGGCGAACGGGCAAGCGGCGAACAGAAGCACGGCGGCGGCGGCAGCGGCGGCGCGACCTTGGGAGCGTTTTTGAAGGTGAACCGGCCGTCGTCGCCGCACAAACGCCCGCCCCGCCGGTGGGGGCGAGCGAGCAAAGCGCCTTCGGATCACGCACGCCGCCGCCACTAGCACTCGCGCCCCGCGTGATCCCCTGGCGCGGAGGCGGCTTATGCAACCCGACGCGCGATGACGCGACGCGAAGCGACCCGCAGCGCGGGGATCCCTCGCCTTCCCCTCCCCTGCTCCCCGCCGCCGCCGCCCGCTCCGCACCGCCGCGCCGGCGTGTATACTCCCCGCCACGCCGCGCCGCTGTATTTACAAACACGCTACCCCTCCCCCCACCCCCAGGGTCCTCCTAATCGCTCTAACACGAATGAGTGCGTCCGCGTCTGTCGCCGCCCCCGCAGCCACCTGCTACTACTACTACTAGAGAGCGTGCGAGCGTGATTAGAAAGGTCCATTGGGAACAGTCTGAGCTTCATAGGAATGAATGGGGGACACAAAATTAGCAGGTAATCCTCAATTTGTGAAAATTAACATTTCCGTTTTACTGAAATACAACTATAATTCGAAAATGTGAAATAGAAATGTGTGTACGTTTAAATTCAAATTACAGTACGCTGCTTTACATTGCATTTGAAATAAATTTTGGTATTAAAATGTTCATGGTCAAATACTAGTTTGAAATTGTAATTGCTGCGTCTTCAGACAGTATGTAAAATAAACAATTTAAATCTGCCACAATAAAATGTGTGGGGTGTCTGAATTACGATATTTGGTTTCCAGTCTCTATATTGCTAATTAATTGACATAAAACCTAACAGAAAAATCTCAATTTGGTCATCCCTGTTGTTCATTCTTTTAGAACTCACGAGAGAAATGCGACAGATTCAAATGGGAGAGTCGTGGCTATTAAACTAATAGTCACCTAATAGTGCTAAATTGCCAATAACGTACACTACTATTACTACGACTACTAGAAGGATGGGGATGGTAATGAGCTATGAAGTTTAAATTGGAGCGCCCACTGAGTTGCAATAGTTTTGAGATGAATGACAGAACCAAAGAATCTAAGATGTATGCAGTGTTTGAAAACAATACGTTGGAGCCAATATATTGGTTGGTAGAATTGTCACGTAACCTGACAAACAATAGTTGGGTCATCTATATTTAGCAACATACACAAACAACGTCAAATTCGTTATCGGTATGTAGTTTCTTAAGTTTTGAAATTGATGGAAGGTGACAGCATATTGGCGTAACAAGTGTTACTCTATCAGGAATACCGTCAACTACCGCATCTAAACATTGCGTTATGACTGTTCATCTTCCAGTAAGAGGAGATTTAACACAGTTATCAAAGGCGCGAGAATCAGCGAATATCTAAAAGGTCGTCGTGTGTTATCAAACGTCGCACGAAGACCTTCGCAAGGAATTACTACACCTACAGAATCAGGAAGTGATGTGCAAGAATCGCTAGCATTGAACCTTATCAAACCCTCGCAGCTTATGTCACGCAGAAACCAACAGTGCAATTCGTTTCTTCGTTTCGCATGTGGACAATCGGGCATGCACTCCCAACTCGCCGAAGGATTTGCACAATCCGCAATGAACTTACCCAAACGCACAAAACCAACTCCGCCTTAGATTACAGCGACTTGCCGGCGATATGCCCTCACTTTGCGAACTGCCTCGAGTGAATGTCGCGCGCCAACTGGCAGATTGCAGTGTCGCGAGAAAACGCGATTGTGTCGGAGTAGAGTTATTCTCGGTGCATACATCGCGCCACGCGCATGACGCGTGACGGATTCGCGCGAGTATTTGCGACTTGTCACGCATGTGTTCCATTGCGCATGACCTGCAGACGCGTTCCTTTACTATTACTTCATTCAATAGCGCACGGGAGGTGCAGGGAGTTACGATTATAAATGGAACTACCTACTCTATACCCACTGTGACAAGTTGAATTTCGTGCGTTTTAAATGGCTCGAGCAACTGCAATTTACTACCACAGAGATGCAGACTTTTATTTGAATTTTAAAAAGAGGCCCAGATGATATAAAGATCTTAACAAGTGATTTTTAAAGTAAATAAAATGTAAAGCATTAAATTGATATAAGTCAATCAGTCGTCATTTGAGCACCGAGTTAGAATTTCTTAAAATCAGTCTAACGGTCCTTCGTGTAGATGCTACAGAGAAGGTTTTTATATTCATGGCAATGTACTAGACGTTGTGGTTTCTCAGGTGTACTTACAGGCTCATGCCACACCTCTGAACACTACAACAATACCGAAAACAAACTGCAATACTCCAGAAAAATTGAGGGAGGGTCAATGATCTTCTCATCTGCCTCGAAAATTCAACAATTCGATCCTTCTATTGTTGCAGATACGCCATTTGTACATCACTCATGATTCACAAAGACCATGCGTTCAACTTAACATCCACAAATACACACGCACGTACGCATACATACACACCAAAAGAACACGCACTTCAACAGAGGAGGTTATCCGGTCGACTTCGTAGAAACTTCGCGTCCGAGGAAATCACGTCCAATTACATCGAAGAATTTAAAGAACTAGTGAGCAGCCCGAATGATAAGCGAATTCCTTTAACAAGGTGCGGCGCCGAGTAAAGTAGTCGCCAACGGTAGAAGAAGCAGGAAACGCACCTCGGAGAAAGTAGCCTGCGACTACACCGGCGACGCTTCCGTCGTCCCTAGCGACGCCAGTGCTGCCGCCGTGTAGTCGGTAAGAAGAAGAAGAAGAAGAAAGCCTCCACGTCCGGATCCTCTCCTCATCCCATCCACACCAGCACATCCACACAACCACCTCACACCTGCGGGGTACTCACCGATTCCTCTCGTGGCGTCTGACGGCGTGTCACAAGGGCACTGTACTGCAGCGTGTTCGCGGGCGGCTGTCTTCCAAGCGAAATTATTCCCCCCTCGGGCGGAGTGACTGCGGTAGCGTTGCGGGCGAGCGACTGTGGGTGGTGGCAGGGGTCCAGTCGCGCGACGCGTGCCGGCCGGCGCGTGGCACGTGCAGTGGGTGAAGCGAGGAGCGAGGCTTGGCGCGTGCGGCCCGGCGCGGCGGCGTCGGCGGACTGACGAGACCCCCCGCTCGACTGCGCTCGGAGCGGCTACCTCGCCCCCCTCTCACTGCCGGCCGGCCGGCGAGGTGGCGATGGCGGCGGTGGCGGCGGCGGCGGCGTAGTCGGAGGCGCCGGCGCCGCCACCGAGGTGTTCACGTGCTCACGCCGCTCCCACCAATCGCGGCCGGGGGTGTGTCTCGTGACAGCGGGCGCGCGGCCAATGGCAGGCCGCGAGGAGCGCGCGATGCGCCCCGGGCCGCTTTCGGCCGCCGCGTGATCGCTGGCCTGCTCGCCCGCCCGCCGGCGAGGGGGACCGTGCCCTGCGTGCGCTGCCGCTCCCCCGGGCGATGCTGTCTTGAGCCGCGGTCCAGAGGCGGGGTGGTGTAGGGTGCGGATTTCCCGCCTGGGTGCTTTGGAGTAAATCCGCCGAGTGCATCGCACGTGGCTGGCGGTCTAACGGAGATGTTTGTGAGAAGGCGGCCAATTGTTGAAGCAATAAGAGATGAGTAGAACTAATAGAAGTAATTAATTAAATTCTCATTGTGGTGGACTCTCGCAGCCCCGTTATAACCGGGATTTATAAACGAGAAATCACAATGTGCAGAATACGTAATTTATTAGTTTGTTGTGTAGTGTGTTGAATCCTCAGTATTGGGTTACGTCAAAATACCTTTCTAATTTTTCTTGTTCTTCTTTGTTTTCTTCTTCTTCGTTTCCTTCGTTGTCTTCTTCTTCGCTTTCTTCTTCGTTTTCTTCTTTTCCTTCGTTTTCTTCTTCGTTTCCCTCTTCTTCTTCTTCTTCGTTTTCCTCTTCTTCTTCGTGACCATATTAATGAGCCGTAACACTGCAAGAGCTTCTGAAAGACGAAAGCAGGTAACGTAGAAAACAAACGGATTTCCTAATATAACAGTTGACAAACATGATGCAGATCTAGAAGTTTTAACCGATAACAAACACACTGCTTGCTAGGCTGAGAGAATTACATGTTTGCTGTCTCATTGTAGATAGAACCTATTGAAAATTTATGTCTTTTTATATTTTGTGCCATTTATTTACTTTTGTTTGTACTCCCTGAGTTTGATTGGAATTAGGCGAACCGATGCCGAGGTACGTGTTTTAAAGTTTAGATCATTCTTTCATAAGAGAATGAAACGCACGTGGATAATGGAGATGCTTGTGAACACGAATTTTTTATTGTTAACTGACAACTAGAATACTAGTTGCCTTTGTCAACATGAAATACAAGCATAGTTGTTGGAAGTGTGGTATCAATAACCTCTAATACTACGAGAAATGAGAAATCACGGTGAGCGTGTAATGACGGTCAGTATGATTCCTGTTCACGAAAGCAAATAGAAAGCTCTGTCATTTTAGTATTCAGTTGACAAGCGCTTTGCCTGGAGACAATATATTCCGGTGTGATGGACCTATTTTTTCCTTGCAATTTCAGCAGTTGTTTCCTGACTTGCATTTAGTGCAGTTCTTCAGCGGAACGTTTTTGTGAAAAAGATATCTGACAACATGTGTTGTGAATTTGTCCTACCATTTAGAAAAAGAAGCAAGAAAGATATGTTTCACGTAATGAAGTATTTTGACCAGTGTTGATGTGTGGGCTAATGACGGACAGTTGATTTCCAATAAATTCTGAAGTCTTGGTGAAAAGGATTGGCTGAAAAAATCCCTTACATTTAGTAAGAAAAACTGAGTCTAAAAGTACGAATATGCTAAGAAATTTGAACAGAGACGATGTTTACATCCTGTTAATCTGGAGAAAGGCATGTTTAGATTTCCTCTAAACATAATAGTACAATGTAGATGAGTCAGAGATTGCAACTGACCAAGAAACCGGGAAAATAGCTGGATCAAAAGTCCGGAGAGAATTGGGACCCTGTCAGGAGAGAGGGGAAAAGGACAGTTATTTGTTGCATGAATGCGATTGGTAGCTACATAACTCTCGTATTTATTTGTGCTCGACAAAGAGTGTTTCCTGCTCTTGAGACCACAGGCCCATCTGAAGCACTTGAAAACTGCTCAGTAAGTTGCCAGACCAATGAACATACTGCTCTTTGGCTACAACATCAAATCATCAACAAAGATGCAAAACCAAGCAAAGAAGAGCCAGTTCATCGTAAGTGTATATCTAGATAATATATCTTGTTAATATCGCAGGTAATATATCTTGTTATCATGTAATTCTATTTTTTTGAGAAGTATGTATTCTGAGTTTAAATATAAAAAATATTCAACAACAAGTAGATGATGTTTTAAAAATCCCAATCCTTGACCGTTATTTCCCCCTTTTCTGGCCGTCATTACTCAACCTTTGAGGTAATGGCAGTTAATGCTATATTTGGATAAAAAATTTACAGTTTCTTTGTAACTCCTTCCATAAATTACCCACTGTCTCTATTATTGAAGATGAATAAATAATTGCAAGAATAAAACTAAAAGCATCAACTTATATTAATATTAAGAGAAGTGGCAACTGATCTTTCTTAAGTGACCGTGAGTCTGCTATTCTTCCCTACTTTGGAAAATGCCATTAATGAGCTAATAAGATGTGAAAGTACTATTAATATATCCATAATTAAACGAACTATTGTCAGTGCATTTGAATGTTTGATTTATATTACGTTTGTGATTTTTTTTCCAATTTATTTTTTGGTATGACTTTTTTTCTTTTCGTTCTATTTTACGAAAAGTCTCTGAGTATTATTAACAGCTTTCTGTGTCCGACTTATTGTCTTCCAACTCTTCCCCGTCGCTCCTATGCAATGATGCACTGTATCTGAGACGTTGTTCAGACGCACGGTGGCTACTGCAATGCACGGCTATTGTCATTTATCTCCACTTAGCAACAGGAAAGCATGTTAGAAGACCCTGGGTAAACCAGCAGAACGCTTTATCAGGTCGTGAAGTCTGGATGAGGGCTTCTCGGTTGCGCGGAATGTGGATTTTATGAACGATTTGCTAAATATTTTAGCAGTGATAACTTCCTAGTATTTAGAGCTGTTAATAAGATTTAAATTGTGAAACTGTGAGACGGAAGTCTTGTAAGTGAATTATTATGGTGGTTGAGAAGTTATACTATTTCGCATTAGAAGCGATCCCCGGGAAGTCGATGACGTATCTGTGACTAACGATTTATACAAGGGGTTTTGTTGCTTTGACGGAGATAAAATGTTGTATGTAACTCAGGTGTTAGAGAAGGGATCCAGGAGCGGATCCGAGAGAATATGATCTGGGCTGTCCGGGTGACGCCGCGTCGAAGGCTGGGGTGCCGATGTTTCGACCGACATATCGCGGTCCTCTTCAGGGCTGTACTGCCTCTGGGCTGTTCGGGTGACGCCGCGTCGAAGGTTGGGGTGCCGACAGCAGTACAGCCCTGAAGAGGACCGCGATATGTCGGTCGAAACGTCGGCACCCCAGCCTTCGACGCGGCGTCACCCGGACAGCCCAGATCATTACTCTGGCCGCGGAAGCCTACGATATCATCCGAGAGAATAGTCTGTTGAGCGTGTGGTCTTGGACCGAGAAATGACTCGATGTTTGAATTCTCCTAAAATATGGTTTTTAAAATTCAGTGTTTTAAGCGAAAGTTACATAATAATTTTATTCGAATATTTGTATTTTTCAATAGATGGTTTTAGTGTAACCGTAGATGTAGATGGGCACTCGTGGTGTAATAGCTACCGCACACGCCTTCCACTTCCACCGCGGGTTCTACTTTAGCCCAATGCATGCGGAATTTGAGGTGGTCAAAGCAAGCTCTCGGAAGGTTTACCAGTGTTCTCTGCGTTTACTATTGTCATCTCTGCGTTTCGCTGCGTTGCTTCTCATTCCACCACTACTCCACTATCATACTCTATCACCCCATCGCCTACTTCCATCACTCTTGGACTTCCGTGACCCTAGGGTTTGACGAGCCCCTGAATGTAAATAAATATAAACGAAGCTTTATATTGAAATGAAGCTTTATCCCCCCAAAAAGTTCTTGTATTTAGGGAGCTCCTCCAACTGCGCCTGAATGATTATTGATTATGTGCTGAGGTGGAATGTTCTTGAGAAGCTCTTATTGTTGCAAAGTTAATAAAAATAAATCACATCTTAGAATGTTGAGAATTGTTTGTATACTTTCATAGAACGAAATATTATTTGCAACGAGTTTGTTTCAAAACTTTCTTTTAGTATACTTGGGTATCTGATCAATTTATTGTTATTGTTATTTGTACATCCTCCGAATCTTCAATAATACCAGTGATCGTAGATGCCGGAACTAGTCAGAACGCCGCTTCCTTCGGGAATTGCTTTTTAGGAGAAAAAGCAATTCATTTTCTCTTAAAATTAGTTTTACTTTATAGCTTACATAGTACAAAAGCTTATTTTAAATCTTACTTTAATACAAAATCTTTGCAATCTTTGCCCGGAGGACGAAGAACAGGGTAGCACGCAAGAACTGTGAATGTTCCGACTTGTATCGCGCACGTGGTTTATGGAGATTGTTGTGGATGGATCTCAAAGTGCTGAGGCAAGATGCCAATTTGCCGCTTAAACCTTGAAGAGATAATGTTAAGAGCAAATGTCTGTATTAATATCTCTAAATTTTACCCGTGCATAAAGTTACTAGTGAGGCTACAAAGTGGCACGAAATTTCTCGTACTAATTTCTAGGTACTCCTTAAATTTCTTTCGAGTTAGGAAAAAACTTTTCGGTTTTGCCCCAACCCATTTCCGACTGTCATATATCACCATCTAAGGTACCTCCATACAGGAACCAGTTCTCGCGTTTACTGCATGGAAAATCTAGACGTGAAACATCTTTAAATTCAATAGACAATGTAATTAATATTAATAGTAGTCAAACTGAAACAGGTAACATCAGGATACTTAAAAGTGTGTATTTTTTAAAATAAATGCGTACTCTTCTTTGGGTATGGCATCCCATTATTCTATACTTCGGGACCGAAATTGTGTGAATAGTCTCCACAGCAAGACCGAGGATTACCAATATTTGATTGCCCATTTAAGAGGAACTTATTAAAAGCTTACTAAAACATGTGCCACATCGCAATCTTACTTTTGTTGTGGCGTTGTACACGGAACGGACTCGATAACACGTCTATCACAGGAGGGCGGGTGCCATTGCCACGTCGTCACGTATATCCCATTTGGAGCAATATTCACCCTTGTGGAAAGCCTTCAGGAAGGTTTAGCTAGGTAGTACATGTGTCAATCCGAGCAGATGACTGTTTCATAAAAAGCTCATTCGGTCATTGTTACATACTACTTGCCTACAGCAGAAAAA
Source organism: Teleogryllus occipitalis (assembly GCA_011170035.1). NCBI lineage: Eukaryota > Metazoa > Arthropoda > Insecta > Orthoptera > Gryllidae > Teleogryllus > Teleogryllus occipitalis. The sequence goes on from BLKR01001777.1 coordinate 75,236, forward strand.
AATGTTGCTGGACAAAACCACACAAAAAGGATTTTTTTAATTCCTATGGAGATAAAAAAGTCTAATGAAAAGGGGGACCGGAAATGTAGTTGGCCTCCATCTTGTTTTAGCCTTCGCATGCCCATGCGCCTTTGCCTAGATCTAGGCGCTGGGTGGAGTTGTGGTTTCGGCTATTTTCTCCTTCGTTTCGTTTCGTCCGCAGAGCGGAACGCACGTGCATAACGGAGTCCTCTGGATGATCTGAGACGAAATGTTAATTTGCCATCTGGAGGAAAGAGCGCTAGAAGGGTTGGATGCTTTAAGCAATTGATGTCTCTGAGTACTTATTCTTAAGTAGAGTAAGACGTACTCTTGAGATATAAGAGATCTGTAGGCAGTGTTGATATATTTTCAACCGTGCTTGACAGAGAATTTCAAGGAATCATTTTGAATAAAGAACCGTGAATTCAAAGAACTAAGGCTACCTTCAGCAACAAAATTGGGAAGATTTCGTTGGGAAAAATTTATTTAGTGACAAAGAGAAGGGAAATACTAATGCGGTTTGAATACACTATATGTACAATTGCGGTGAAAGAGATATATTGGAAGAGCAAGGGAAAGGTATGTAAATGTTATTAACTAGGGCATAAGAAGTTTGAGAATGAACTGATGGCGCCTGAGACTGTGGGACATAGAACGGAGATAGAGAAGTAGTGTTGCTTACTAGTGCTTTCACTCAAATCTCTAACGTTAGAAGTGTTTTAAATTTATGCGCTTTATTTTATTAATGCTGCCCGTGGAGGTTCACTAAAGTACAGTAAAGAAAACTTTCAAACTCCCTACCATCTTATTTTTTGCTTATTTTATTAAGTTTTTATGTTATTTGTATTACCGATCATATAATGATTGAGTCAATAAACAGGATATCTTTTTGAGCGTGTGTTGAATACTGCTCAATGTATACTATATTACTGCAAATGAACGTTCCTCAATGATAGTTTTAGATAAAAGAAAAAGTTAACATATGTACAGAAAATATGCATTTAGTAATCATGTACAAAAAATAGTATAAACACATTGCAATGTCCAGTGTACTGTGATGCTAGTGTCGATAGGATCTCTGACTTGAATGTTCGCCTGTTCACTCCAGTTAAAAGTGGTGATTTCCCGACTGGTCTAGTGATGGCGGTCTGCGATATTCCGTGTAATGCATAACGTCGGATGTAAAATGGGGAGTTACATTGTCAATTTGCTGGCGAGAAAGTAGTCAAATTCGTTGAATTTTTAATGATCGGCTTTTAAGAAAGATGGCAATCAAAGAAACGAGTACATTGATGAGCAAGATAGTGAACATTTTCAGAAAGGATTGAGTTTTCTGTATTGTAATTGAATTACTTAATTGTACTACTATTTCTAATAAACTTTTATTTATTTATTTATTTGTAATGATTGAAAATTAATTTTAATTCTTAATTAAAATGTAATTGTAAACATAATATTATCGCGTTGATATTTTACGCGTAATTTAAGGAGATTCAATATATTGGTGATTTAAGGAGATCCCAAATAATTTGTATATAGTTTTGAAAAGTATTCAACAGGCCGAAATTGGCTGAGTTTTGCAGACCATCAATAAACAGTCGACCAAGTGATTTGTTCTCAAGAGATAGCTCTCTCCAGTTTGTTCATAGTCCTTGGTTGGTTGAATAGAGGGTGCCAAAGTAGTGAGTCATTACAAATGTGCACACAGAACGGCTTTGTCTTTGGCACAGGATTATGGATCATAAGACAACGTTGTCGCGGCCTCAGGGTTGTTCTCCGTTCTCAGGCTGATCTCCGGCGAAAGAAGAAAATCTTGCAGCTACATAGTTTTTGCACTATGTAGCCCCGGTTTTATGAATTCCAATTCCAAAATTCTCATTTTGTCTTCACAAAAGTGTATATTGACCCTGGTTGCCGCGAAGATTTGATAAGAGACTAGGTTACTGCGTTCGAATAGCCACCAAGTCGACTTATCTAACGTGAACACAACTATTTGACTTTGGCATCTTGTGTATGTTTTGTAGCATAGGACCGGGCGTTCCGCAGACCGAGGAGTACGTTTGCCTATTACTGGTTGCCCATGGTTCAAGAAGTTATTTTCAGAGACTGTCGAGAGTATGTTGTTTGGTTGAGGGAAATGCATAACAAAAAATGACTTTTTTAGAAAATAATTTAATTACTTTCCTTGGTTAAAAAGTATGACAGCAAATTAATTAATATTTTTTAAATGAACCCCCGACTTAAAAAACAGGGGTTCAATATTGCACTTTGAAACGATCTAACATGCATAACTTGTTATTAAGGAAACAGTTCCACTTATTTTTGACATTCAAGAATAAATGTATTTTGCGTATATTATTACATACATTATTTTCTGATGACTTTTCGGCTACAACTTTTAGCCATCTTCAAACCTGTTTTTTAATTGTACATTTTAACAATTTTAGAACATAATTTTTAATACATTTTATAATAAAAATCTGTTCACAGAAGCTTACCTTATAAATTACAGTTGGAATCTTACTATATTAATTCAGTGGAAAGAGAAAAGAAAGTAAGTTTATGCATCACTTGTGTAGATAGATTTGTACTGCTGTTATACAAAGAGTTCGTGTTCTTCGAGTGTCATGTGTGTCCTAAAAATAATATTTTTATATTTATGATGAATATAAAAAGAGATTGTGTTCTCCAATTTAAATATCTTGTTACAACAATGAATATGTCAGAGCGCTGTAAAAGTTTTTATTTAATAAATTGAAGTAGCAAAACTTGTTGCGTTTACTTCTCGCTTTATAATTTTACTTCTCGCCTAGAACCTCATTATTAGTGAATATGACACCAGTTAACATCTCGTTCGTTGTCAGGGGCTGCCAAAACTCGATAAAGTTCCTACGTTGTAAAGGACCAGTGTGAACGAGAAAGTCGTCTCTTAACTTTACCTGTAAATATTTGTTCTGAGACGAACAAAACTAGTTGTTCCACTGAATAGATATATTTGATTTTGGCAGATAATTTGCCTGGAACTAAAGTTTTCTATTTTTAAACTCGTTACTTTTATTTATAACATTTATACTTACAGTCAGAAATTTTCCTACTGATTGAATCAAAATAAAAATGTAATAATTGCGTTGCATCGATTGCATGAAAAGTTTATCTGCTCTTAATTCTCTGTTCTTTAGTGAATTCAGTATGTAATTCATTGATGACTATTCAATAGATATTCACATACTATTCCACACAATCAATTGAAATGTACACCAGGTGAAGTGTTGGACTCCGTCCAACGCACCGAATATGAAGATTTCTTTTTTTATTAAAATCATTAATATATTTTTCTTATTTATCTGTGCTTGTATTACATTTAATAAAAAATATAATATAAGCACAATAAATAAACAATAAATATATTTAAACTTCTATTATACTTCCGTCACTCCATGGCCATTCGTAGCACGATTACTCCCCTTGGACTATGTCTAACGCCTGCATTATTCCGTTTTCTACATCTTCAAATATTTACAATTTGCACAGTAACAGAGATACGCATTTTATCATTTGAAATATATGAAATATTAAACTCTCTCATATTATTTCTATTACAGAAAAATATCATTTTGATCAAGGTTTCAAGAACACAGTTTCATACGTCAGTACTTGCATGTTGGATTCTGGCACAACGATTTTACTTAAGGATATGGCCACACAGAGCATTACAGAAATAAAAATTTTATTCATACCTTCTCAGACATCGTTAGAGGAATAGGAGCATTTTTTTATTCATGGAAAGCTAACATTCCTTTTTTAATTAGAAAAGAATCTGCTGTTTGTCTCTATCCAACGGCGCGATTGACGGAATGTTAAACAAAAACATAATACGGAAGCAGTTACATCATTGATAAAAAGACATCACATTTATTGGTACGAGTATAATTTTAAACCAACAGGAATTGTGAATGGATTTGGATTGCATTCGCGATGAGGGGGAAGTGTGGACTTGTACACACTTTTCCGCTTCATCGCGTCATGGGAAATCACGTGGGTGTGCAAAACAGAAGAGGATAACGGAGCTGGTTGTGAAGCCGTGACTAATCTCTCGCCAGATGCTATGCTAATTTGCTTTTAGCGAGGGGCATGCGTGGGAGGTAACGCATGTTGAGGTTGTATGCAGTGCCGTGTTCGCTTCTTATAGAGGAAATCAGTACGTTATACAACATACGAAAACAATATACGATTAATTTTGATTGATGATCTTTTCTGTAGCGAATTGAACTTAAGATTAACAAGAGTTTCAGAATATTTGGATAATTATTTTTATCGGAGGACAAACAACGAGACTTTATGAAGACAAATGAAGTTCGAAACAATTATTATTATTTTAGATTTTATCTTAAGAAAATATATCAATATTAACTTTAGAGATTCAATTTACGAAATGATTAAATGAATATGAACGTTTACCACATGATATTTTGCTTATTTTCGCTATTATTTATTTAATACCAGAGAAAATAACACAAATTTCTACAAATAGTTCAGAAGCATTGACATCGAAAGTCATTAGCGGCTTAAATATTCACTGAACGAGATATATACGACATATGTATTTCTTTGTTTCGAAGTTAATAAGAGGTTTACATAGGAGTAAATTGTAGCACAGGTAGGCGATGCAATTAAAAAATTATAGGGCAAGTTGAAAGTACTCATAAATATGAATGAAATTATATAATGTAAGAAAGCGTATTTACGTGCACAAATACATTTATTCAAAGTTAATAAGTTGTAAGTAACTGTTTTACGAGTTACTCTTTATATCCTTGCCTTAATTAAGCCTATATAAAGGCGTCACATTCTGATTATATTTTCCAGGAAACTTTTAATCAGTTTCCTTGTTTTATTTTGCAGCACCCCAGTGAAATCGTATACCGTACGGCAAATGTGTTTATTGACGTAGATGAAATAAAATGACAGATACAGTTAACTGAAAACATCACGGTCATCACAAATTCCACACATATCATTTAATAACAAACAAACCAAAACATGTTTTTAAGCAAAAAAATCTTTGAAACTTTCACATTCATATCTTCCGTCTCCAATTTAATTATTCTATCTACGTATATTTATTTTCTGCACTGTCCTGCTTTAAATCAGCATTAAATGTTATAGATTTATAATATTCTTATTCATTTTATTATATTCTCTTGATCTCTTTCTGGAGAATACCTAAAAAATTCCATAAACTATTTACTGTGTTCATTGCCTGTCGTACTCCAACTCAGTCGTATCGTATTGTCTTCTCCGTGTGTTTGACAAATTGTTTATGCTGAATAGGGCAAGCCACCGCAATAAGAATGTGATACATCATGGACGTAATATTCATACTCAGGTATTCCAAAGGTTTAATGCTGAACTTACGTTGCAGATAGTCGGAGATCTTACGATGCCAGAGAACAATCATGATCCCTCATACCGATCTGGATAGCTTAGCGACAGCAATGTTGCCGCTTAAGCATCGTTGACTGGGAGATCGTATGGATCGAATCCCGCCGAATAGTGTCGAATTTTCGATACTAGCTTCATAGCTGGAGTGAACTCAGACACTGTCTGGAGGAGATTTCTTGCCGCCGATTGTTCTGACTGGTAGCTATCTGTACTTCCTCCGATCAATACCAGACGAATCTTTGTTCAATCCTCTTCACTACAAACACACACACACCTCTCTAATACAATATTTCACGTGTCGGATGGTATATAACTTTTTTCCTGGATTATTTGAAAAAAATTGGCGGCAATTTTTGCATGCCTATAGGCGACGAAGTTGTCAATCCTCTTCTGCTTACTTGTGGGCTCCGAGACTTCTCTGTGCCGCTCGAGGCGGTCGCATTCGTAGATATTCACAGATGGTTAGAAGTCCTACGCGTGCCTCAATCTCCTGCGCTAGTGCTCTCTTTGGAGACGCGCACATGATGCCGTGAACATAGGGGGAGGAAGAGAATTGGTAAAAGTTTGGCTTGCTGCGCGAAACTCTTCCCGTCATTTCGTGATCCAACGCCTCGGGGAGCGTATTTTTCCGATTAACTTTCACATTTCTGCAACAAATGTGACTGGACAAATGTGACCGAACTATTAGAGACTGGAACGGCTTGCCTGTGACAATCTTTGATCCCTTTCCTCATGATGTCAGCAAATTTAAAAATAAATTAAATTCCTAGATGTTTATATGTGTCTTATTACCTCCTATGTAAAGTATGTTATATTATAACTATTATTATTATAACATTACTATTATTATTACTATTATTATTACTATTATTATTATTATTATTATTATTATTATTATTATTATTATTATTATTATTATTATTATTATTATTATGTGCAGTGGCGTGTAGTGCAGTGATGTGAAGTTGAGGGAAAAGAGTGTGTCAGAATCACATTAAAATGTGATTGGCAGTATGGTGAGGTGAGACGAGGCGAGGTGAAGTGAAATGAAGTGATGTGAAGTGAAGTGAAGTGCAGTGGAGTGCTATGGAAGCTTGCACGGTGAAATGTTTATGTTAATTTGTAAAGTGTGTAAAATTTGTAAAATTTTGTATAGTTGTTAAGTTCTGTAATGTTTAGTTAGTGTATTCTGCCACCAAGTTCTGGAACTTATTTGCAGAATTAGTAATAAATCTAAATAACAATCTCGTGTGCTGCAAAACTCTTAATGAGCGTCACATTCACTTTGATGGATTTTATTTATTAAATCAGAGAGATCTATCTCAAACGCGACCCCAATTACTCCGATCGACGAACGAACTGGCAAGCTACACTTCTGCGAACGTGTCGCGCGAGGCTAGCCCTGATTATGTCGTGCAAGGCGCGATAATGACGCCATTTGTGCATGCGACACGTGCTTCATAGAGTAATGGCTTTTCTCCTCTAAACGGCAGGCGTGTAGTACGATCCCAAAGATGTAAGCGATGATAGTGTCACACCTTTTCGTTAAATTCACTTCTAGCAGAGCAGTTCCTGATGGAAGAACTAAAAAACGATTAAGTCAAAAGAAGAAAAATCTGTTAGTACATTTTTCCAGACATCTCTTTACTGCTATTGGTTGTTGATATGTATTGTCCAAGGTATTTTGGTAATATATGTATACCAATACATTATGTAATTTATGGTATATGGTAATATACCATAATAATATACCACTATATGGTAATATACCAATATATTATGGTAATTTTTACCATTTGTGCGAAAGGTGAAGTCCAACATTTATTTTCTAAAACGTCCCCAATTTCTCATTATTTTTTTCTGAATGTTCACGTCATTTTGTTAACTGACGGCTGTCTCAATTGTTTTATGTTTCATCCCTGGGTGTTTGTTTCATCGAAAATATTTAAAGTGATAAACTCCTGAAAATTAAGAATTAAATGTATTTAATTACTGTAAGATAAGTCAAAATTATATCAATCATGTTAACAAACATCTCGACTTCTTCATAAAAATGACTTATGAATAATAACATCCAGCATATGCACAATCCAAGAAGTGCGTGATCTGCTGAAGAAACCAACTCCATTCCAAAGCACTTTCTTACGCTCATGAGTCTGCCTCATGGGGCCAATCTCGTCATTCCGTGTCTGCATGGTTCAGAATCTCCCGTTTGCGTAACTTGTGGCCGAGACAGTTTCCTGCCGGCTTTCCCCCACCAACCGCAAAGCGTCAATCGGTACTCTGAGCGACGTGTATCTCTATATCTGTGCGAATCTCTGAACATTGCACCCGGATGTTCAGAAATTGCTTGCAATTTTTATTTCATTTTACATACAAAACTATTTCATTAGTTCCGTAAAAAAACGAAGGAACGACTCTGAGGAAAATGATGAAAAGGATGAACAGTTGCCTAGGATATTCTTATGTCTTCTAATAGTGCCCTTCATTTATGTTTTGTTAACTATAGAGTACAAATTATAGGCTTCGTGTAAATTAAGTGTTTAATTTACCTCCGTACATACCTGAACTCTATTTAAAATTACTCCCTAAATCTTCCCATTCCCTGACATTGTATTTTTATTTGCGGGAATTGTTGTCAGACCCAAAGACTTGACACAGGTTTCTCTATGTAAGTCGACGCACAGAACCGAATCCGAAGCTGGAGTTGCGCCACAACCTTCCAATTTTTTAAAATCGCGAAAAAACACCATGAAAGTTAAAAGTTACGTGCTTTTCCGCGAATTAAAAAAACTGGAGGGTGATGTCACAATTCTGTCCTCACATTCGGATTCACCGCGTCGACATACATAGAGAGACATGTGTCAAGTCTTTGGGTCTGACAACAATCCCCCAAAAACCAAACATACAATTTCACAACGGGTTTTCGCGATTAAAAAATCTGGTGGGTGATGGCGCAATTCTGGCTTCAGATTCGAATTCAGCGCGTTGATATGCATAGAGGAACATGTTTCAAGATTTTGGGTCTGACAACTTTTTTATTTTGTGTATCTATGATATTAATGGAGGTAATCTCCACTCTTCCATCCTTTTTATATACTTTTTCAAATAGTTTCAATCTAAGTTTTTTAATTCTGTGAGATCAAACAATGATCTTTCTCGGTATATTAGTTTCATCCCCCCCCCCCACATGAGAAAAACGGTTCATTAGGAGGGAATGAGATATTGAGTGGTATATAGGTTCTTAAAATCCCACAAAATACGTTTTAGGGGCTTCAAATACTTTAATATTGTGACCCAGAAGAGAACCTTGAGAACTGGAGAGATTCACCAACACACTCAAGTTACCCAATTATTATGCATAGGACCTGTTTCAGTCTAAAATATTTCATTTTATTGCAATGCTTTATTGCATAGCATTTTATTGCAAGATAACAGACGTAAATATATTTATCAAGGTTTTTCATTCTGTCTGATCGAACCTTTCCCTGTATGTTAATTCCATCCCATCTGCGCAAGAAGAACGGTTCATTGGCCTACTTGCAGGGTGCGCACCACAAGACTCGAGGCGCAGGTGACGAAGCCATTACGCGGGGTGCCCGCTTCGACTCCCGGGGCGTCAGCAGGGAAATCGATCTGGGCGCCTGCGGTGCCAAGTGCCCTGCTGCATGTCCCCTTGCGCAACGGCGCAACCCGACGCCTCCGCAGCGGTCGAAGCGCTCGGTTTATTATTTTTTAGTTGATGTCCAAAAGAACACGAGTAAGAACATGAAGTTGCCAGAGTGTGACGTCCTGGGAATACAACAGCAATCACAGACACGAGCTTCAGATATTCACAGATTTATTTATAAGTATTTACAAATAAATAGTTTGATCAGTTATGTACAGCTCTGATAGACCCTATCCCCCGATCGCAGGAGAGATCCTTAAATGATGCAAATATCTGTGACTCGTGGCCCTCGCCACTCCTCAGCGAGCTTACGCGCACAGCGTAGAGCCCCGGCGACCGCAGTCACCCGTGGAAAAAGTGTTCCACAGTGGCGTCCCAACACATGGGTTGCCCTACGAGCATAACTCGTCTCCGCACCGCCCTGGGCGCAAGTTTTGTGCGTTCGCACTAGGTTTTCACTCAGCTGAAAACCCACCCCCGCGCTTTGCGCTCTCGCTTATATACCTTCCATATCACGCGACACGCAACGTCATCTCGCTTTCGCGCGGCACTTCATGCCACGTGACTGTCGCGCCGCCACGTATTTTGGGCATCCCTTGTGAACGTTCTCAAAATACCTCGGGGTGTCTCCGCCCCTAGCTACCGCCTATTCACTTGTACTTTCCTTTCTCCAACCAGCATTCTCTGGCTGCCCTAATCCTGCCACGCGGTGCCTAAAGGGTGCCGGTCTTCCTGCTTGTTAATACAATACGTTACAAGAGTGTGCATGTGTGGGTGGAAGGGTGCTGAGGTCGTTTTCTCTTAAAGAACTTGACATCTCTATTAGAAAAGTATTTTGTCTTTATCATGGACAAAATTAATACTTATGAGGGGATTCGGACCATTATAAGACTCACTAGTGTGATAAGCCAAAACGATCCCTATTTTTATTAACATGAACGGAGCGGGATATTCAATAAATGTTATATCAATACGTGTAATTTATGCATACAGAATGGAGCCGAGTCAAGGAATACAGGTTGTCGGGGTGACGAGTAAAAAAGCAATGCCCGGAATGAATATATGCGTAATATAAATGAATATATATATATATCTATATATATATATATATATATATATATATATATATATATATATATATATATATATATGGGGGAAGTGTAATCATGTAAAAGAATTCAACTTCGATCTCTTATTACGCTAGCTGCCGAGCGAGACACATCAGCTTTCGCTAGGTTGCGATCGCCACTTACATGGGACGCACTGTACAGACAGCACGTCCGCATTCAGCGAGATAAGATCTGGCAAACCCACAAACAAGATGGTAATAAAATTAACCTAATAAATATTTCATTATACAGTAAATCTATGAGCAGAGCAAGGCAAATAAATTACGTAAATATTTTTAGACACCGACCTGGATGGCCGAGGTGGCTAAGAGGGAGTACCGACTCAGCGCTTCGGTCCGAAGGGTCGCGGGTTCGAGTCCCGCCTTGGGCATGGCTGTTTGTCCCTTGACTTTGTGTGTGTTGTCGCGGAGGGCCTCGCGTTCTGCTGACCCCAGATAAGAGGAGCCCGAAAGAGTGTTTGTCTAGTGTATGGTCGAATATGCGTCCCTTCGGGATGTAAAGGGCAACCGGCTGTCGGCTGGATAAAAGCCCTAGGAAAAAAATTTTAGACAATAGTTCATGTCCGTGTAAATATTTGTAGATAGTCATCAAGTGAGTTTCAATAGCGCGGATGGCGTGCCCAAATGGGAAAAGTAATTAAAATAGTAATTAAATATTAATAGAGAGTAATACCGTAATATTACACTAGCAACAGTAAGCTTCCCGTTGTTTATAAATGTCACTATCTCGATTTTGACGAAAAAGAGGCTTGTTATATGTCTTGTTTATATTAATGAAGCCCTTGAGGCGGCATCAAGATCAGTCAACCTTCGACCAAAATCGAGTTATTAAAGAATACGAATAGTAAAACACTTGTTGTGTCTGATATCGCTATTCTTGTAACTACCTCAACCCCTTCATATCAAATAATGATTAGCGAAATCGAAAATTAGTCATTCTCCGTGGTGTATTCATATTTACAACAATTTTTGGACTTCTAGGTCTTCTGATCCTTTCGAAGCAATACTGTCTGCTTTCTCTAAAATACACACAATTTCATCCGTTATTTCTTAAAATTTTCGAGCAATTCTTATTGACGCTGACGCTTCTTATTGACGTCAGCCTATTTCTTGCTTTTCACACAAAATATGTTTATGAAAAGCTCTTAGAAATATAACATTATTTTCAGTTCTTATTTCGCTGTTAAAGTTATATTATTCGTTTGAAAACATCTCATTTCTAGTTGTGATGCATAATTACTTGAATAGACAGTTAAATTAGCAATCTTGAGAAAGAGTTGAATTTCAGCGGAGGTGAGACAGGTTGTGCTTTTGTATAGATGATATAAAAAGTCTTTTGCGTGCTGAGAGTCATTTATAGTACTGACTGAGTACATCGTAGACCCAAAATTCTTGGCATTAGTTTTTAAGGGCTTGGATTTTTCCTTTAGGAAAAGAAAAAAAGAATTCTCGTGTCTGGCACTCGACACATTGGGGTCGTCTGTCTGCGCAGTTTGGCACTCTTACGCAGACATAATTGCTCCCGTGGCAGAGAATAAGAACGCATTGTAGCTGAATGCGTAGCCATAGGAAACCAGACGGCAGCGTGACGACCAGGCAGATTTCTGGATGTTATCTTGAATCCAACCAACTTGCGAGAAAGTCTACACCCACCTCGCTTTCGCTACAGATGTCTTGCACTCGAAGCAAAAGTCAAATAAAACGTTTAGTTGGGTGTCGTGCTGAAGATTTTTTGTGTCTTTCAATTGAATTACGTTTAATTAATTCAAACTTCAAATACGCATTTGTTACTTCAATCATTTTATTAATAAAACATTCAGTTGAAACGAATCTAAATATCTCATTGCACGAGTGTAATAGTACATTATGAAACGATGATGTAATGATGGGTACTAATACACGAGTGTGATATTACGATAAGAGCCAGGAATGAGAGAGTAGAAGTTAAACTAAGTTAAACTTTTACATTGAATCGTTGCGAGGCAGTTGATATGCAGGGTTCAGCCAAGGTCCCATGGCAGTCAGCTTCTTACCCTGGCGCAGGTGGCTTTGGTTTACTGCGCTTGTCAAATAGGCCACACCACGAGGAACTTTATTCAGGGACACCTGACAACTATTGAAACATGGTGTAGAAATGGAAAATTAAGATAAATCCAAGTAAGTCCACGTCCAAAGTTTTCACTCCACAATTTCCAGCCTTCCCACTCCCACTAAAATTAGACACGGCAATAATACCATGGTGCTCCACAACCTTCCCTTTCCGTTATCTAGGCGTCCTAAAGGATGTTTGATTGGCATGGAAAGACCACGTCACCTCCACGGTGAATGAATCAAACACATGCTTAGGTATTCTTCGACCAACAATTAACCGTCACTCCACATTAAAGCTTAATTCTGCTCTTGTTATACATAAAGCCATTTTACGTCCATCACTCACGTACGCTTGCCCCTACAACAATTAACAAGATTAAAATATTCCAAAATAAGGTCCTCAGTTAATGCCCATTGCTATATAAGCAACAAAAATCCACAAAGACCTAGCCATAGAACCCGTCCTAAAATATATTACCAAACTTTCCCATACATTCTTTCAAAATCTACCCTTTACCGGTGCATGTCATTACAATCTAGGCAAAGAGCATCCCGTGAAACGTCATCTACGCAACCGACTCCACTTTAACATCTTCCTCCGTAATCTGGCTGTTATTAGGTAATGAAATAAATACTCCTTCCATCAACAGTCAACAATATGTATTTCTTTACTTTAATACTCGCATTGCGTGTTTCTATGTTTAATGAGAGGCCACCGTAGCCATCCGTTTCGCATCTTTTTCGTCTGAAAATGCTCGCTCCTAACAACTGAAAAGCCGTATGGCTCAGCGTTGTATAGCTACCTCATTCTGCAATAAAGAAAATAAAATAAAAGTCAAGTTAGATCAAAGTGAAATTATGATCCAATTTATTTTAAATAATATTTCACGTAAAAAGTTGCCAATAATAGAAGAAATTAAAAGTGACAAGCATAATATAATATTAAATATTTGATGTACACAACCGAACGAAACATTTACTAGAACGATTCTCAAAGATTAATTATCTACACTTGGTTTGTAAACTTCTCTGTGATTGATCAAGAACCTATATCATAATGAAATGTGTATCGTAATGAGTATCATTATGCAACGGGTTGCAGCCATCAAATGACAGAATTATTCAATGGGAGTAGAAAAATACTTTTATTTTAATTTCTAGAATTATGTTAATGAGTTCGACCAGGCAATTCTTAATTATTCATCGACTAGCACTTTGGATAAGATTTATCGCACAATAAATTCATTTTTCATTACTTTTCTTGCCATTCAAAATTTACGACCTTATTTTTATGTTTCGAGAAGATGAATTGGGAAAGGTACTGTCAGAAATAAAATGGAGTCCTTTTTTGACTAACATTGTGTCAAAGGAATGCTTAGCAGATGATATGACTGTCCAAATACCGTTAGTTTCGCACAGCTGTCAAATTTTTTCAAGTCTCACTCTACTTGCAGTTCATGCAGTTCGATTTTCCAAATTTACGCTTTAAAAACTGAAATTGAAAGGAAAGTATGTAGTCGGGAACCTGGGGTACGAATTTTATTTATGACTATTCCTTAAACTTTTGTATGCAGTTGTGAATTTAGTCAATGCAAGTCGAAAAAGGACTTCGCGAATTTCAAAATACGACAGGTCCCGTTCACTTGTTCTGCGTTGAAAAATGTTTTTTGGGAAACGTCCCTAAGAAATTAAATTGAATATTAATATATATTCGACGATTAATTTTGTTTAGAGCCGAGTCCAATCATTTCAGTTTTCTTTGTAAACCTTGTTTTTTTTGGGGGGTTTGTAGAGAGTTGTACCATTTTTGAGATCGTCCAGATTTTTGCCTTGTCTTCGGGTTCTCGTATATTTTATTCTCTATTTAAGGAATATGGTATGGGTATCATATTACACTCAGACCAGAAGCTTCGTCACTCAGAGAGTTCCTTAAAAGAAACATAACCTGTTGATAATTGAATTAACATGGCAAAGGTTGTTGTGCTCGAATAATTTTTTTGCTTGCTTTTGCTGTTCTAATTTATTTCTGATGTAAGTGATGAAAAAGTTTGTATACTTTCTTATTGTTTTCATTTTTCGAAAAATATGTAGGTTCATTGTATTACGTTACATGTTTGTTTCTTTTGTTAGCTTCCTTCTTTGTATTTATTTACTTCTTATGCATAAAACTATTTATGCATTATTTGTTTGTATAAAATACTTTATCGGCACTCGAAATTTAATATCTTTATTCCCGTAGGGGAAGGGTGCGGGAAGGGAGAGGAGAGATCCTGGTGCCAGAGCTCCCCTCTTCTGAATCAGGTTTCGTTCTGAAAGGCTGGAATGCGCGGCGGGGGAAGAAGGTTCATTGTGTGTGCTTGGGTTCCCGGTGGCCTGATTCACTTGCTTGAGTCCCAGGATTTGTCCGGGCTACGACCTGTCCCCTCAACCTCCTCACAGATTAAGGTCGTCGGGAATGCTGGCTAGCCGACGCGCTGCTATCTGCTTTGAGTATTCCATGATATATGTTTTTAACAGAAAATCAGGCAAATTCTGCACCTAACCGAGCATTAAACGCAGCAAATTTTTCAAGAAAGGTTACTGAAAATACATTATTCCATCAATCGACAACACGAAACTCTCATTTTATTGCCGATAGTGTACGCATGCCATAAACATTATCTAGAAAATAACGGCTACAATTTATGTGTATAGTACTAATATAGTTTATATGTTTAGTACTAACATAAAATTAGAAGAGAGCTATTTCCCGCTGAATTACTGAAGTGGATCAATTAAGAAAATTCTTAGGCGTATTGCCCTGGAACCTTCCACCACCCGAAAATGTTAGGAGGTTTTAAAGATAATTATCAAGTGACGTATTTACACTTACTCTAATCTAAAACATTGGTTTTCTTTAATCAACTGTAAAAAGAATAAGAAATTTATGAACCACATGCGCCTGTACGAAAGTTAATAAGATTGTAAAAAACTACTGTTTGCTTAATGATTTTAATTTAATATCATAGCTTAGAAGTGCTGATATATCACCTCTGGGATTCCAAAGAATTTGGGTTCAATAAACCTTTGATAATATATTACCCCATCGATTCACGCGCTTCTCTCAGGCATAAAAGAGTAAACCGACGTAATAAAGAACCTCTGACTTATCGCTACTAATGAATCGTAGCTCATCGTGCAACGCCCAAGAACATATTAATTTCTGGAATCCACTCGTCAGCGGGAAGGAATTGCGATATTCCACGCATTACAATGTTTGCTCTTTGACCCAGAAGCGAACAAGTAAAATCGAGTCTGACTTGCGCAAACGGACGTTTTTCCTCTTTTTCATCACGTCGCGTCGCAAGATATATAAATTATACATCGACCCCTTAAGACCATAAATCTAATTATTTTTGTTAGTTTGTGAATTACGTCGTAGAGACTGGAATTTTGTGCTAATTTTTAATTTTTATAGAAGTTTTGTAAATGTTTCTCTAATGAAGGATGTAGTTAGTCTTAAAGTGTGATATATCAATGGCTTTACAATATGTGCTTTCTTTTCTTTCGCAATACTATTTGATTTTTATTTCATTGCCGACTTTCTTCTACTGGGAGCGGTGGCTCAGTGCATCAACTGATGTTACTGCAATGCCTCTGACCGAGAGGTTCTAAGTTCGAGTCGCGTCGGTGGCAGGATTTTCGACACTAGTTAGATAGCTGGATCGATATCTGGCGCTGCTACGAGGAGAATTCTCATGGCCGGCTCTTATCGGTAGTTTTTCGTGATTTCTCCTATCAATACCATAGCACTACCCTAACAAACGGACCACCGACTGCGCGAGATCTTTCCTTCCCCTTTCTTATCCTATCCTCGCCCCCTTATACACTCTCTTACATTCACTACACTACCACACATGCCGGAAGACCGGAGCTTAGACCTTGTACCGACTGGGGCGGTGCCCCGCTGGTGGGAGATGGTTGGGGGAAAACCCGCTAGCTGACAGTAGGTCGGCGCCGGATCTTACCATGCGATGGTGGAAGGTCATCGCCACCTGCCGAGCAGAAAACCTGCACTACACTCACAGGGCCAATGACCTTAGCACTTGATGTGCACTGAATCACTAAACAATCAACCAAACCGACTCTCTTCTGAAGAAAAGGCGCAGGATCAGAAATTCAGGAAGGTTCCTCGATTCCACAACCCACGTAAAATCGATTTAGCCGTTCCCGGCGATGGCATGATTAGACAAGCAAATATATAAACAGAAAGACAAAAATGTGAGAGAGAAAATGAGCGAGAGGGGGAAAGATGGAGAGAAAGAGAGAGTGAAAGAGAGGGAGAGAGGGAAATAGAGAGAGTGGAAAAGAGGGAGAAATGGTGAGAGGGAAAGAGATAGGGAGAGAGGGAAAGAGAGAGTGTGGGAAAGAGAGAGGGAGAGAGAAAGAGAGTTAGTGAGAGAGAGAGGTAGTAAGAGAGGGAGGTACTGAGAGAGAGAGGTACTGAGAGAGAGAGAGGTACTGAGAGAGAGAGGTACTGAAAGAGAGGGAGAGGTACTGAAAGAGAGAGAGAGGTACTGAAAGAGAGAGAGAGGTACTGAGAGGGAGGGAGGGAGAGAGAGAGAGAGAGAGAGAGAGAGAGAGAGAGAGAGAGAGAGAAATATTAGAAACTGACGAATTTATTAATTATTAATTGTCAAAAAAATTGTAGCTTGGAACCTCATTGAAACCTCGCGTCTTGAACCGCAGACGAGCGGCAGGTGCGGCGCCGCGGGTGGCACGGTGCCCTTCTTCGCGCAGACTCGCGAGGCCCCTCGAGGCGGAAGCGCGCGCCGGCGCCAGCGATTACAGCGTCGCACAGTGGGCCCCTCCGCACGTCTCCTCCACAAACCGGGAAACGCACGCCTCCGCGCGTGAGACTTCGACCGACTCCTCGCATCATAGACGCCATGAAGCATCTCAAAAGACAGATTTCTTTTTACACAACATAAAAATGGTCATGATTAGGGAGCAGATTTTAATGATATGTTATTTTTTTCGCTTTAGAATAATACCGTTTTGCATATAAGTTAATTTTTGTTATAATGAAAGGAAATGACCCATTTTTATAGGTCATTATTTTGCATTTTTTGTCTATTTCGACTAATAAGTTAATTTTTTACATTTTCCAGTAATTTTTAATTCATTTTTTTGCTGATTTCATCAATTTTAATGTAATTTAAATGGTACTTGCTTCGAATAATATTTACGAGATGCAACAAATGTTATTCACAGAATTACTCAGTAGCCTATTCGAGTTATTTACTCAGAAATTGTTTTGAAAGCCGCTGTTTGTAATTCTGAAACGTATATCAGCGCCATCGCCAGTTCGGCCGATTTTGGGAGAACTAAAAGCAGATATGTCGTGGTAAAGAACCGTCCAAACCAAAAGTTTGCAAGCTGAGTCTACACAAACGAACAGAAAACATCGATGTTTTAATTTTAGACTAATGAACATGCTATTTACCTAACCATTTTTAATTCCAGTACGTAAAAGGGATATATTTTATTGTTTGGTTACCAGCATGTTAATATGTAAAAATTATTATCGAATGTAAAGAATAAAATGAACAAATAGAAGATCGTGTTTCACTGTCGATTCAGGCAATGACAGGCTTGGCGAAAACGTATATTCAACAACCCGAGCAACTCCCAAACTTCCTCAGATTGCACAGGTGAAAGAGTGACGCAAAACAAGATATTGCTGTTGATTGCTTCTCCTCTACAATATGCTTAAACCCCTTTATTTAAAAAAATTAAAAAACACATATGTTTTTGCAACAAAATATCGATGTGGAAAAAACATCGAAAGCAAAATATCGATGCTAATGTATCGAGGTTTCTGATGGAAAACATCGATGTTTTAAAAACGTCGATATGTTTTGCCATCCCTACTCGGGGTGCACCGCGCCCCCTACACCTCCCTAACCACGCCACTGGCCGTGTGTGTGTGTGTGTGTGTGTGTGTGTGTGTGTGTGTGTGGGTGGGTGGGTGTGTGTCCACCATCGGTGTGTGGGACGGGCCCACAGGGCGTCCGCGGTGCGGGGCGCCCGGTCCGCCGCGGCGGCGGCACGTCGCCCGCGTCGCCGCTCTCACGTGGGGACCGCGTGGCGCGGCGCGGCGCGGCTGGGCTGCCCGCCCGACACCCGCAGCACAGCGCGCGTCCGCTCGCTCGCTCGCTCGCTCGTTCGGGCGAAGGTCGCACGCGGGCTTCCCGACCCGGCACCGCTCCAGCGCCAGCGCCTCACCTGATCGCCGGCGGAGAGGATGGAGATGTGCCAAAAACGCCCGCCTTCCTCGCTGAGCCGAGGGCAAAGAACCGCTTTATTCGCGGGTTTATGTCTGTGTTTTGGGGAAGGAAGGAGTGGTGGCGGCAGGGTTGGAGATTCGGTTTTATCCCTTATCGTAAGTTACGAGAAACCGGTAGAGATGGCTGAGGACAGCAACTGTTGCTATTGCTAGAGTTGCAAGGTTCAAATCCGGACGTTGGCGAATTTTCGACAGCTACACGTCTACATAAAATTCAACCGCTTCCTATAGGACAATATTAGGTTCTACTGCTATTTTCACGAGCGTTTTCAGATCAATACCAGGCGAATACCAGAGAAGTACCTAAAAATATGCGCCTTGGACAGAGCACGATCTTTCATTTTTATTCTTCTCTCCTTCTCTCCCTTTACTCACTCACACTTACACTTTCATGCACTACACTACTACTGATATCGAAAGACAAGTTGAGAATTTAGCGCTTGTCAGTGTTGGGGCGGTACTCCGATGGGGAGATACCTCGAGAGAGAAATCTCACAAGTGTACATATAGGTCGACGCCGGATATCACTTTCCAGGAGGAGGGGAAGAACACTGCCACTTTCCGGGATATAACATGTATTACATGCATGACAGTAATGACCGTTACTTATATAAATGATCTGGGCTGTCCGGTTTACGCCGTGTCGAAGGCTGTGTTGCCGACGTTTCGACCATCTTTTCGCGGTTGGCAGATCTGCTGAGGAAGACAACGAAAAGATGGTCGAAACGTCGGCAACACAGTCTTTGACGCGTCACCTAGATAGCCACGATCATTTACATGACTCTGGCCGCGGAAGCCTACGACTTCAATGACCGTTCTTGTTGACGCTCCCGGAAACAAAATAATCAATCAATTCGGAGGTTTATGTCCGTTATTTTAGGAAGGATTGAGTGGCCGCAGTAGAGAATAGGAGATTTTCGGTCAGTGAGTGCGTTTTAAATACGATATGGAAGTATTTGGCTCTTATCCCTAACCGTAATTAACGAGAAAAAACTGGACTCTGTAATCCGAGAAAACTGAATGACAAACCCAAAGCCGCGAACGACAAAGCACATTGGATACGCACAGTGGAGTCTCTGCAACGCAGGCTTTTCAAGTTATTTTTATGCTAAAATACATTTAACTTAAAAGTACTTTACTCTTAAAAATTTTAAACTTAAAGAACTTTTAAGAAGACGTTTTGCTTCGCATTGCAGAGTTGGCATTGATTCCATGGCCTTCGGCTTTTGCTAGCTACATTAAGCAAACTGGAGACATTGGAACGCATTATTTTCAGTGCATTCGCATGTCAAAGTATATTGTTATGGAGTAAAGAATTATACCTCTTGAACATAATAATTACCTCTTTATGATATTGTTACCGATCTGTATGTTAGGAAGCTCGTAATTGGAAGCAGCTATCGTTGATGCAATGTAATGTACTGCCTTCGCTCGTTCTCTACTTTTCTACCTCGCTTTCATTGCAGATTCGTTCATTTTTCTGATGAGACAATATTTCCTCCCTTTGTTATTCTGCTCCTTTCTGTCCATTTCTCCTCTGGCTTTCTCACTCTCCATTTTCTGCCTCTTTCCTCAGCCTGCCTCATCTCGTGGTTTGCTTTATCTCTGTTCTTCTTCCCTCCCCCCCCTCGTTTATACCACTCCTCTCTATTACCCTCCCCGTAATCTCTCCATTTCACTCATTGTCCCTTTATCTGTTACCCAGTCGTGTTTCTGTCTCTCCTTTTTAGAGTTGCCAATCGTCCTTCATTTGGGATGACACTCCTTCATTGACGTCAATTATCCTCTCGTCCCCCTTTGTATTTTAAATATCCTCCTTTTAGTATATTTTTAACATTTGTTGTAATTTCTTTTACCACTAACGTCTGCTACGCTGTATCGTTTATTGTTTAATTTAAAATAGAAAACTTGAATATCCTTTTTCTGAACGCTGTCACACGTATGCAAGATAGTGTCTGTCTAGCAACTAAAATAAAACGAGACGCTAAGGCCATTTTTATCTGCATTTTGTGAACGAATATTTTCACTTAAATTGCAAATGGAGAGAAGAAAGAAATAGAGATGATGTTTCCTAAATGAAATATTTATAAAAAGAAATGTGTTGATGCGGTTGGTAGTGTTTTTTTGTTGTATGGGCTACTCGAGTGTTCACCCTCTTACCTGAACATCGTTGACAACCCTACTCCTTTTGTTTATTAAAGCGATATGGTACTCCTTAAAAATGTAGGTATATTTAATCATAGTCTTTAATTTGATCCGATTCTGCCTCTACTTGCCTCAAGAAAAGAATTTGTGTCAGTATTGCTATCCATTTTGAGAACAGCAAGTCACAGAATATCTCGGTTTGCAGAATAAATTTGCCACTAAAAAGTGGAGGGAAACTTATAATTTTCTTCCCTTTTGCTCGCGTTCTGAAGAAACTCTTCTGTACTTTTTCTCAAGAATTTCATAAATATTAAAACTGTCATTGATGAATGAAGTTTCATAATGTGTAATCCTTCTTCCAACGAATAAATCTTTCGACTACTCATCTGAAAATACATTTAATTCTAATGTTCATTCAATCATGCTCGAAAAACTGGATTTTTACAGCCTATTTGCTACACTTAGAAAAGTCTTTCTTTTCCAAAATAATAAAATTGTTTTCAGATTTTTCTCGCAAATAATAGAGAATTTTAATCTCAATTGATTATTTCAACTTACTTGCACTCATGCACTCTTCATTTGATCAACTTACTGTCGGGAACTATTGATTGGAAAATGAAAGTAATTGAATAACTGATTTCCAGAGTGATATATATTATTTCCTGTTTATTTTCTAAATTTACAAATTATTATTCTCTTAAGAGAGTTTTCCATAATACTACCAAATATTATGTTCAAATATGACGTTTTCCATATGACAAACGGTACCACAAAACTATGAATCCTTTTTTGAATTTTAAGATGAAATTTAAATAATTTCCCTTCCTGAAAAACTGGGAGATATGTTACTTTGAAAATAGACGTTTCAATTAAAAAGTGAACTACAATAATCGAGTAGTCTCAACTCAGCAGCGGTGATACACGGTCGTGTTGGAGCTCGAAAGTGCAGCTATTCGGTAGTGAATTTGCGCGAGTAAAATTAAATTTTGTTTCATGATTTCCTTGTGACGCGTTCATTTTGCAGTGAAATAACTTTAGTGAAATAGTACATTCTTATAAACTGTCTTAAGTGATAGAACATATTCGAAAAGAGCCGACCCGGCACGGAGCAGCGGATCTTGGCTGCCATGGCCCTCCTGAACGAGACAAACGGCACAAGCCAAGGTGGTAGTCCATTTTTGGCCAAACAATCACATAAACAATTGCAGGAATGGAGTCCACAACTTCAGAAGATTATTGAACAAAAGAACGAACGAATTCAACAGCAACAATACCACTTTATTCATCAATAACAACAAATAATTGAATTTAACGTTGCGTTAACCCATGCAACAGCATCACAATGAAGGTAAATGTACAAATTTTAACGTAATTGCTGGTAGTGAGCATGTTAATTTTTAGAAAATCTACCTTAAATATGGTTAAGCCAATGGCTATCCGAATATTCAAAACTAATATATTCTTTCAGCAGAATTAAATATTTTGCTCAAAAGCTGGTCAGAAGAAATGTTAACAGCGGTGAAGCAATCAAGATTCTTCTAGAGACGGGCAGGGTGGGATGGTTCATACGCCTAGTGACCAGATAACGTTTTCTTTTCTTTTAAAGACTTTATTTGTTAAATTATGCATAATTGCCGAATTTAAAAATTATTTCCTTTCGTTGATATAAGGTGGTTATTTACAACATATTCAAGTGGATACTGAATGTTTTCCGTAACTAAAGAAAATTAGTTAAAATATATATTGTGAATATGTGTCATCGACTTCTGGAGGAGGGCTGAAGCTTCATAAACTCATCCCCCAAGTTGGGCAAGCCACCAGTTAAGAATGAAGTTATAGCGCGGGAAAGCATTTGATTTCAGTACAATCCTTATGAGCACTGTCTTTGTACGTCTCGCTCCATGGCGTGCACTGAGTCATGAAATAAGTAAATATCAATGTCTGATCATTAATGACTTTAATTGGTGCATTTATTTGTTTGGGAGTATTTTTATGAAGATGCGTGGGTTCCAATTTAGAATTGTGTGGGTCCCTGTGTGGTCTTGGTGAATAGTTTTACTTTTGTTTTTTTAGAGGTTAGTTTATTTTTTCACTTATTTCTTGACCTGTCTGTTTGGTTTAGCAATATTTGGTTTCTGATTGTGTTGGTTTGGAGTAAAACGTCTGATATGTGTAATACTGTGCCATGAGGAAATTCTGTGATTTGGGTTGTTTGGAGATTGTAGAACCGGTATGTATAAATTGAATAGTATGGGTGAGTTTAGAAGATCGTGGGGGAGGTCAGTTCGTTTTGTTCGTTATTTTGTAAGTCGAACGAAATAATGCATAATTTTATGGTAAATTTTGCGAAGGGAATGCTCAAATTACAGTACTTAACTGAATTTAACACTTCAAATAAGCACTAAAGAGAATTATGAGAAGATACGGATAAAAGGCAATGTGGACACATTTGGAAATTATAAACTGCTCTTACATTATCAGTTGCCTGGAAACATGACCAGTCAATTATTACAGTGAACTTAGAGCCTTACTATGAAAACGCCGCACAAATAAGGAATGTTTAATCTTAAATGAGAAAATTAAATTAAACTTACTCATTGAATTTTTAACGGTGAATTTTGTGATATAAGACAGGGACTGGCTGACTTGTTGATTTAGGAAATTTATATAGTTTATTTATTGAAAGATCACCACCAAAGTACCCGGGTGATCAGTATAAAACGCAACCCTGCTATTTAGGGCACTGAGAGAAAAGTGGAAGTTTTGCAACACTGCTTCTGGGACAGCCCCGTCGACTGTATTTCAGCGACATTCCATTCACCACCATCGTTTCACTCACCCCCTTCCTGTGGTGTGGGTCATACCTGCTCAAAACGAAACAGGCCGTGTCTTCACCCATAGTTTCCTTCTTTTACAGTTAACTTACGATGCGCCTCAGCATAGAGCAATGCAGTTTTGTGGTGGAGGAGTATTTCCGAAAGCAATCTTTCAAAGACTGCTGGGAAGCTTTCAGAGAAAAAAATTCATCTGAATCTATTCCGAATAAGAGTACCATATTTCGGTCAGTGAAGCGCAATCGTGAGACGGGAGGTGTGTTTGATCGGAAACGCAGTCGCCGAATTAGAGTGCTCACATAGCGAAAACTAGAGGAACTTCGGGATGCTCTTTTAACTTCCCCTAAAACATTAAGGAAACTCCAGCAGCAATGTAATCTTTCTTATGGAAGTGCGCACTGTGTCACTACAAACTTGAAAATGCGCGCTTTCAAACTACGGACATCTCAGAAGCTTAAGATTCCTGATCGGACTGTTCGCGTGAATTACTATAATTGGCTAAGTCGGTTCGTTAGCGAAGATCTTGAGGCACTTCATAACGTATTTATTAGTGATGAGGCTTGGTTTCATCTGGATGGAAATGTTAACCAGCAAAAGAGACTCTGGGGTATGAGGGACCACAGAAAACAGTAGAAAGACCACTGCATTAAAAAAATTGTAGTATGGTGTGCGATTTCTTGCAGAATAATTGGTCCGTTATTTTAAAAAGAAACGGTGACGGCGGATACATATTTATTTATTTATTTTACGTCAAAAATAGTTAAAACTGTGTATGACGTGGAATGGGGAGAAGTGAATTCTGTGCACGTTTTCTAAATTCTGTAATCCCTACACTGTCATACACTACTTGAATTTTGAATTAAAAAAACTCTCCAATGTAATAAAATCTATTTTCAAGGATAAATAAGCAATACATTTTGGGCTCTTATCCATGATATCCTTCGTCTAGGAATAATACCTCCTGCCGCGACAACATGGAAACGATAATTTGATTAACTATATTTCCCCCTGAATTCTAGAAGCCGTGCACAGATAATGAAGTTACATTTGTGTCCAGAAGCAAAACAAGGGGCCATCTCAGCATTTGCTCAATGGATCAGGGAACACCTGATGAGTTGGGGGTCATTGACCCAGAAGCTGCGATACAATATTTCTTACATATTGTTTAGAATTATACAGTCCAAATGGTAAATATTACATTAAATACCACTGTTAAAATTAATGTTACTTTCCTTGTGATGCTCAGTATAGTCTCTAATTGTATACAAACAGTTATGCAGCAGAAACGATTTCAATTTGGATTTAAACTTTTCTATCGAATTAAATCGTTTAATGTCTTCTGGAAAAGTGTTTTAAAATAATGTACATATCAGAATATACTATGAAATTTTGTTTCCTTCTAGAAAAGGATGAGAGAAATTGTTGATTTAAGCAGGATGGGGCAACCTCACATACTGCCTAGTCGACAATGCAATTTCTGAAAGAGTTTTCTGGGAACAGAATAATTTCTCAAAGTTTGTGGCCCCCTCGTTCGCCTGATTTGTCACTACCAGATTTTTTTCTTTGGGGGATGTCTCAAAAGTAAAGTTTATGCAAAAAACCTGCTGATGTTGAAGAGCTTCAAAGAAACATCAAAAAAGCGATTCGCATGATTGATGCACACTTTACATCGGGTGGCAGCAAATGTTCTCAAGCGAATTAATGCTTGTTTGTTAGCAAATGGAGGGCATTTTGAAATTTTTTGTGAGGTTTATTAGTTTCCAGCCCCAATGTATAATTATTAATTTATTTTTCATCATTCATAATAAATAATTTCCTTTTCTCCTTTACCGATGACCTAACTACCTTTATTATTTTTGTTGCAGGAGATTCCAAAACCTTTTTGTTAAGGTTAAATAATAAGGATGAAGGGCAAGGTTGTGATGTATCATTAAGCAGTAACTATCTTTCACTGATAATTTCACCAGTGATTATTTGTCACTGACTATTGATCCCGCTCTTTCAAAACTAATTTTATTTTAAAAGTAACATTATTTCAATAAAAATATTTATTATTAATTACTATTAATAACAACACTAATAATAATAATAATAATAATAATAATAATAATAATAATAATAATAATAATAATAATAATAATAGTAATAATAAATTTGTTCTGCGGATCTCGAATTAATACTTTTAATGCATATTTAAAATAGCAAGTATAAAACATCTGTACATTTCTGGAGCACATGTATTGTCATTAAAACACAGTGCTCGCGCAGCAAAAACCAGAGGAAGTACTGGATATTATTTCAACTTCCCCGAAAAAAATGATTAACCAATCTAGTCTCTCATATGGAAGTGCACATTGTGCCAAAAAAAATAGAAAATGTGCGCATTGAAACAGCGGACTTCTTAAGAGCTTAAGGTTCCCGATCTGGCTGCTCGCATGAAGTACTGAAATTGGCTACGGCGAATTGTTAGCGAAGGTCTTGATGCACTTGATAAAGTGTTTTTAAGTGATGAGGTTTAGTTTCATCTGGATGGATATGTTAACCAGCAAAACAGTAGTCTCTGGGGGTACCGAGAGACCTTAGGAAACAGTAGAGAGAACATTGCATTAAAAAAAGATTGGGAGGACGGTGTGCCATTTATCGATGCATATTAATTGGTCTGTTGTTTTTCAAAGAAATAGTAACGGCGGATACGTATCAGAATAAATTGAGAAATTAATTTTTATTATGTTTTAATTAGTTAATTATTTTTAAAGTAACCTTATTCAATAATAATAATAATATCATAACAAACGTTTGTTCTGCGAATCTGAATTTATAATTTATTAATATTTATTTAATCAGAAAAGCATAAAACATATACATTTCTGGAGCATATGTTCTGGAGCGTATGTATCTTGTTATGAAACTGAAACAAGCAAAGTTTACTATTAAATTGACCTCAATATATATTTTACATGGCAAGTTTATTCCACTTTTAAAGAATATAGGAAGGAATCGTCTTTCTTGACAATTCAATTTTCTTTCCACGACAAAAAAAGCAGGGGCGTACCCTTCTCATTGAATTCGCGGAAACGGCGGTCACCCGCTCTTCTCCTCAGGGTTGGCGTTAGTGGGAGAGGGGATTAAGCGTACTTCCGGACAATTTACCTGCTTGAAACCACCAGCCCCTATCCGACCCGCTCAAACATGGTTGCCAGTGCATTTCGCTCTGCCTGCTGTGGGTTGTGTTTTATACTGATCACTCGGTGCTTCACAAATTATAGTTAGAACTTAACAGTTTAGTAAAATTGAAAAGTTTAGTGTTGCTGTCTATTGGAGAAAATTTCACCAGTGACCTCTTAGATGGTAGATGTGAGAAGAAAAAATATATCTGAGGGTTATTCATTCCATTGTTTATGTTATAACTTCCTGTAGATTAAGGTGACCGCTATTTGCTTTTGGGAAATTTGTGTTAGATATGGTCGTGCCTAAGTAAAAGTATGATTCAGGGAAGGCATGGGAAGTAGGAAAAAGCAATAAGTACGTCAATCAATTCGTGCAAGGAATTCAGTTGGACAACTAGATTGTGTGTTACACTGACTGATGAAAAATATGAATATATTACGAGTGTGTGCGCAATGAAGTGTATCGAAATTCCCAGAACGAACGCGAAGAGACAAGAAAGATCGCTTGCGGAATACTGTGAAGACGCACGGCGGAGAGGGCCCTGCGACGCGAGAGGCAATTGCTTCCCGGAAAGTTCTGATTACAGCGTAGGACACCGGCCGGACTGGATTTCTATGAAACTGCTGCCCTGTCGCTTTCATTTCTGTCAAGGTCAAAGGGATACTTACTTTTTGACAAAGGTATATTTTAAGAATCAGTTTAATTTTTTCGAGATTTTTTCTATTGATTAGTCGTTTCATAGCGAATCGAAATTGTTAATAATATTTTTTTAAATTTTTTGCGATATTAGTCTGTCGGGTAGTACGGTTGTTACATATTTACAATTATGATTCTTTCTTTCCTTCTTTCTTTCTATCTCTGCTTTCATTTTTTATTTCTATGTTCTCTCTCTCTGTCTCTGTCTGTCTCTCTCTCTCCCTCTCTCTCTCTCCTCTCTTCCTTTCTTTCTTTTTTGTTGAGAAACGTCCCTTTTGAATGCATATGTTGCTTAAACATCATCTTTAAACCATATTTTCAAATTACTGTTTGTATGTAATAATAATTTTTTTCAACTTCCTCATTCTTAATTAGTTACTCGCCATAATTCTCTATAAACGAAGCAATTTCATAATAAACGGCTAATTTTATGAATGCCTTATTTAGGTTGCAATATGATCAAATGCAATTGCCATCGACTGCTGCAAAATGATCAAATGAATATTCGATACGCGTTAGTCAATATCCAAATGAGGTTTAATACAATAAAAAATATGTTAAGCACCTCTTCAACAAGGCACTATAAGTACTCCAATTCAAGAAATTGCACGGGTTATTGCTGTACCCTAGATACATATTAAAAAATAAAAGATTATTTTCAAATGGTTGACAATTTCATTTTCTTAAAAAAAGTGAATTTCGTTCCCGCTGACCTATGATTTCGTCAACGTAACCACAACCTAAATTATATCCATCAAGTATGTCTATTCCTTCATCTGACATAAGAGCTAATGCAAGAGCACCGACCTCTCATTTTATGTTCCGACTCGTGATCATTTCTTGAAAGACAATAGCTCAGTCATCTCGTTGGGAATGACGTCATGCCATGCTCAGTCATCTCGTACGTCATGCCAAACTCAGTCTGCGCTATCACCACTACTACATAGTCATTTCTATTACCAAAGTCACCATAGTTTGTAGAAATCCTGTTCTCACTAACACCAAGGTTAACCTGCCAATGTCATTGCTACAGGATGATGAGCGGATGTATCCTTCCGCCTCATCTACTGCTCTATTGCTACAATATCTATAATCTTTGTAAAGAATTTCAATAATTCCCGTACGCACCTTTCGCGTCCGGACATCGCAGCTGTCACCACTTCCTCCCCGGGCGCACCCATGTCGCCGAGCTCAGGCAACGGAGACATCGCTCCTACCACATCCGCCACGCAGCTTCCTCCGGCCCGACGCAAAGCATTTTCTCCACAGTGGATTTTGAATAAAGCCAATAGTGCATTGATTAATTGATTGATTTTTTCGTGTTTCCGGGCGCGTCAACTGCTTTGGTCATTAGTCCCGTTAGTGTAGTACATGTTTTTTCTCGGGAGATGGCGGTGATCTTCCCCCGCTGGATGGCGAGATCCGGCGCCGACCTACCGCCGGCTAGTGGGGTTTCCCCCTAACCAGGACTCTCCCACCAGCGGGGCACCGCCCCAGCAGGGACAAGCTCTAAGCTCCCGACCGGTCTCCCGGAATATGTGGCAGTTTAGTGCATGTTAGTGTAAGTGTGTGTGTAAGGGGAAAGGATAGGACAAGGAAGAGGAAGAGGAAGGACAGATCGCGCGCGGTCCGTGGCCCGTTTGGTAGAGTACTGCTCCGGCATTCGTCTGGTGTTGATCGGAGAAACCACGGAAAACTACCGATCAGAGCAGTCGGCCGCTAGAATTCTCCTCCAGACAGCGACTGAATTATCTGGAAAGCTAGTGTCGAAAATCCTGCCGCCGTCAGGACTCGAACCTAGGACCTCCCGGTCAGAGGCGCTGCAGTGACATCAGTTGATGCACTGAGCTACCCGCTCCCGGTGCCAATAGTGCACATTATTTGCATTATTGACTTTAATAATTAATTAATAAAGTCAATAGTGCATATTATTCTCTCAACATGTAATTAAAAAATATGTTACGCATTTGGAAGTGTCTCACTTTATTTTCTCGCTAGTGCTTTTGCAATGTAGAGCAAGTGTTGTAATGCTGTAGGGAAAAAACGGCGAATTTTCGACTCAAAACCCCTATAATTCCAGGTCCTGGTAACGAAAATGTGGATAAATCGCGACCCTTGATATACAGAAAAATAATTCCTCTAACATGTTATATTGTCAGAATCCTTGTTTTATGAGTCCTTGATACGAAAAAAAAAAAAAAAAAAAAAAAAAGCGATTCACGACGTCTTTGCCTGTCCGCCCATGGTCAAGGCTAGTGCCTAAACCATTATTACGATTTTCTCCAAATGATACTCCCCAATCAATCTGACTGATGTCGCTGTCCCTTGAATTAGAAACTGATATTTTAATTTTGAGGAGTAGTACTTTACATGAAGCCCCTGGGAAATTTTCAAAATTTTCAAAAAAATGGCACCAAAATTTTGTTTAAATTTTGACATCGGATAAAGTAAAGGGCGCTTAAGAGAATGGTACAGGTTTTATTTTCACTTAAATCCCTGATTTTTCGAAAAATGCAAAAGTTCAGGTTGTTTTCAGCGTCTCCCTACAACTACGTACAATTATGAAAATAATTTGTTTCTTAATGAAATATGTTCATCAGAAACATTTCAAATAAGGTAATGTCCAATATTTTGATAATAGGAATATTTTTATATTATTATTTTATATTATTATTTGCGTTATTTTATATTATTATTTGCGTGAAACATTAACAATTTTTAAATTTTAAACAATTATTTTCTCAGAACCGGCTGGAAATTTTTTCTTTGAACTGTTTTCACGTATGAAGGAAGGAACAGTAAAGAAAACGGTGCTGGTCCCATTTTCGGTCTATTTTCAAAAATTGGAAAAACAATCGATTCTAATTTCCCGGGCAATTTCGCCGTTGTTTCCAGCAGAATTACAATACTCTCTTTATACTGCGTAAGCAGTAGCAAGAAAGAAAGTAAAAATCTCTTTCCCTGTAGTAGAAATAGAAAGCAAAGCCCATTGAGTTTTTTTGTTTCGTGGTTATTGCCATTAACGTCATTAGGCCAATGTAGAGCAAATAACGGATGTAATTGCGGTTTGGAAATACTAGGCGATAGCGGTGCTTTATAACAAATTCCGTCATTTGTGATATCTGCCGTATGTCATTTAATATTTTCACAATACCTTGTATGAAAAAAATCATACAAATCAGAAAACACCCTTTCTTTACGCACAAGTTAGTACCCTTACGTCATTTTTAGGTGCAATTTATGTCTTTGGATTGTTTCTAACAGTATGCAAACTTAAAATTCTTAAAAAAGCCGCCCTTATGTAAAATAATTATCACCATCGCATAATGATAATCGTGATCACTTATGCTTGTAATGTTTCCGCCTAAACGCGCCGTTTGGCCCACGAGGGAGCGGTGAGGGGCGCCCCATCCTCCGCAAGTGCTTCGGTATGCGCTAAAGCCCCCGAGCGAGGGTGGGGGAGGGAGCGGGGGCCGAGGAGCTCTGAATCGGGCGACGACTCGCGAGGGAAACCGGTCTGGGCGCAGGCATTTAAATTTAGGCTGGGCCGAAAAGCGGCATTGAGACGGGGCGGGCGGCGGAGCCAGAGTACAGTGGGTCTCAATGGACCAAAACTCATTAAAGCAATGAATGAATTAATTAACGATCATATAAATACATAAATAAAAATACATAATTAATGCAACTGAATAAATAAGTAAACAAACAAAAAATAATAAATGAAATAATAAAAAATTAAATGGAATTTATTATTAAATTTATGGAATACTGCATGGAGTAGATCACCAAACCAAATATTCCAGTTCAAAATCAGAAGTTTTGATAACCACCCTCCTTACCTTCATTTAGAAAGATACAAGTTTTTACCTCTAAAACACCCGTTAAAGAATTTGACATTCTGAGCTAACACATTAACGTTAGGTTAACAAAAGAACCGCGAGAATATTATAATCTCTGTAAATCAGTCACTCTTTCATTACCACACATATTATTAGAGCGCTCCATTTACAAATACGGAAATACATCTACTAGAAGAATGAATCTTTCTTTACTCATTGGATTACTTTTCTAGTACAGCTGTAGTACTGATATTTTAAAAGAAAACCTCAGGCAAAAGTAATAGAAATATAATATAATATTGCCTCAAGAATTTGTCATAATAATCTTTTCTATTGTACGACCTATTATTGCACACCTATATGTTATCATTAATATAATTATCTAGATTGTGTAATTATTATTGTAACCTATTATTATAATTTTAAATGATTTTTTAGATACATATACTTTTATAATATGCACTATTTAATACATAGTTGTCGCTAAAGACTGTTGTTTATCCAATCTAGTTTGTAAACAAAGTAAAACAATACTAAATAAAACTAGTGGTGCGACTGTATAGCCAGACCATTCTTGAAGCATTTGTTAAAGTGACGATAAATTTCTTCAGTTACACTGAAAAATAAATGACAATATACTTATTCAATTTTTACTCATTCTGTTAAAAAAAAATCAATTCTAATATGACGCAGTAAATATATGATTTAAAGCTCTTGTCACGTTGTTCAAGTTGAAATGTAAGTAGCGTGCATGTGATTGTAAAAGTTTGGCCTTTTGAATTCGTTTTAAAGATTGTTAATCGGATGTGAAAATTCATTAGATTTTTGGAATACTTTGTAAATTGTCGTCGATGAAAGACGTTAACTTGTTTTCTTTTACACCTATTACACGTTATTTCCTGTTACGGACTTCCTTATTAAAAATGCCGCTTCTAGTATTTTTTTAAAACATTTTCAGTTTTATTTTCCAATAAAGTATTGTTTGTGCTTTATTTGGTACATATGACAAAACGATTAAATAATACAATGGCCCACTACAGTGATTTTCTACAAATGGAATGGTCGTCATCTTCATGGAAATATTAATACATTTGTAACCATTCCTAATGTGCTGTTCTGCAATGTAAAACCACTTGTTTGGTTATGATAACGATTTAGAGTGAAAATAGAAATATCTACACCAGTTCAT
Organism: Teleogryllus occipitalis; assembly: GCA_011170035.1. Lineage (NCBI taxonomy): Eukaryota > Metazoa > Arthropoda > Insecta > Orthoptera > Gryllidae > Teleogryllus > Teleogryllus occipitalis. Next base: position 107,788 of record BLKR01001777.1, read on the forward strand.
TAACATGAAAATTATTGTATGTTTTATTTCTATACATAAATCGTACATATTAGTTTTTAAAGTTTCATAGACGTACTTCACAAACCTCCGAAGCAATTTTTCGCGCGCTCTTTGCGATATTTTGGCCCACTGGATGCGAGCACGCGAGACCCACGTGAACTGCCCGGGCCGAAGGGGGCTCGGGAGGTGGGGAAGGGGACGGGCCAGCGCACACGAATCTTTGCCGACCGATAAGGAAAGGAGCGAGGGTCCCACTAGGCCGCCCAAAATCAGACGCGCTGCAGCGTCCGGTTCCGCTAATCAACCAACCAAATAGCATATGCAAAGCTTGTGCCGCCCGGGACGGTCTGAGTTGGCCGCCCTTTAAATAAACATTTGAAAAAGCAAATAAATAAAAAATAGTTGATCCGAGTAATAGAAAAGTCCGAGTAATAGAAAAGTTCGAGTAATAGAAAAGTTCGAGTAATAGAAAAGTCCGAGTAATAGAAAAGTCCGAGTAATAGAAAAGTCCGAGTAATAGAAAAGTCCGAGTAATAGAAAAGTCCGAGTAATAGAAAAGACCGAGTAATAGAAAAGACCGAGCAATAGAAAAGTCCGAGCAATAGAAAAGTCCGAGTAATAGAAAAGTCCGAGTAATAGAAAAGTCCGAGTAATAGAAAAGTCCGAGTAATAGAAAAGTCCGAGTAATAGAAAAGTCCGAGTAATAGAAAAGTCCGAGTAATAGAAAAGACCGAGTAATAGAAAAGACCGAGTAATAGAAAAGACCGAGTAATAGAAAAGACCGAGTAATAGAAAAGACCGAGTAATAGAAAAGACCGAGTAATAGAAAAGACCAAGTAATAGAAAAGACCGAGTAATAGAAAAGACCGAGTAATAGAAAAGACCGAGTAATAGAAAAGACCGAGTAATAGAAAAGACCGAGTAATAGAAAAGACCGAGTAATCGTAAAGACCGAGTAATAGAAAAGACCGCTCACTCCAGCGCTCTAAAATTATAAATGAAACCTACTAAAATAAAATACCATAATAATAAAATACTCGTATCACACGTAATTTTGTCATATTCGTTTAATTTTGCAAAAAAAAAAAAAAAAGCTTTCTCGACCGTATTGCGACCATCTTCGCAATGCGGTGATTTTGTGACAGCTATGTACTCTGATAAAGGCAAAACAGCTGAGCTGGTAATGTGAAATTTTAAGTGTTTCGCAAAATGAACCTTTTTTGACAAACCTACGCCTGAAATTCGTTTTATAACGATGCTTATGTCATAAAACTTGCATCACGTCCTAACTTATACACATAAACACATGAGAAAACTCAAAAAGTTTGCATTTTTATTCTCTGTTTTACGACTAAATATTTGAAGCAATACCCATGTGTGTAGAAGGATTTTAAAGTTAATTTTTAGGTTATCTCACGCGAAGATTTTTTCGTTTCTCATGCTCAATTCGAAAACAAAACAAAGATTTGCAATTTTAATTCTTATGTGTCTCGCAAAACAACGGCTCTTTGCGGATAAATTGGCCAAAGCAAAAATATTAATCGTCAACGTTCATTATAAATGTATACAATGCATAGGATGTACAGCGAGAAACAATAGGCTATTCAATAACATCTGATGAACCTATATTTGACCTTTCTTTAAGGGCTTACAATAATAATGCGAGAGAATAGTTTTTGCGATTGGAATACTTGGGTTCATAATTACGTAACAGAAAAATAGCAGCAAGCATTTTCTTCAGCTCTCATTTTGCTAGATGCAACCACGTGCGCACGTGCAGATGCATAAACGAAGAACAATTGTTTCATCGTTTTGGTGTCGTGTGTTCTCAGCTGTTGGTAAATATACTTTTGTAAATTAGTTCATTTTGTAGTTTGAAACATTATTAATAATAGTATTTTGCTAGTTTTATTGTACATGAACAATTTTTACATTTTTAAGTCATAATTGTTCATTTTTCCGTGTTTCCTGTATTAATATGCTGTGTATCTTTGCGCATATATGTATAGTTTACATTACAGCAAGATAAATTTGGTCCTCAATAGTTTTTAAAATAGTGTGAAGTCAATTAGTTTGAAATATATAAATAATGATCACTTTGTGAACTTTCTTATGCAATTACTAAGTTCCTTGGTTGATGTTATTATATTTTTCCGGTATCGGAGATAGATTTACGACAGAGACACCGGTCGTGCAAACCTCAACTGAGAGTGGATGGGGCCTCATTTCAGTTAACAAGTCTAAAATGAATCTTGAACGGTTTGCTGTTTCGCGTATTGCTCATATTGGCCATTTCAACTGCCTCCCCCTACTTTCTCCCACTAATACCGCTGCAACGCTCCTCGTTTTCCCTCAGCCACGCCCCCTCTGCCGCCTGCATCGTGCTTGCCCACACACCACAAAGCTTAGCAGCCCCAGAGGGCACCAGCTGTTGTACAAAAGAAAGGGCCTCCCGGCAGACGAGATTCCTGAGCGAGTGTCGCCTCGTGGCAGTCCGGGTGGGACTGTTCTGACGGGGCTGAATACCATAGCTCACCAGTGTTCGTGCGACGTGAAATGTTTAGCAATTGTATGAGTTTTGTGTGAATCAGACAATTGGAGAGCTTATTTTCATAGTGATGCATCTCCATTTCCTCTTTATTTCTTGTTTTTCTTATCAATATATTTTTAAGGCGCGTCCCCATCGTGCTCAAAATATGGGGTACAAAAATTGCGTTTGTCGTTTGTTAAACGATATTCGAAAACAGTTGAATCATATTTTGAATGTTTTTCTTTCCTAAAAAAATGTGTTTTTCTGGTTACTTTGGAAATAAACTCTTCTGTTTCGGAGCGGTACTCGTATTGTACGCGACAAACATTTTGTATAACAAACGAAACTCGTGAAAGCAAAAGTTCATTCATTCCCTGTTTATTTTGCTTCCGCAAATACATTCACTTTCAGCCAAAGGCTTTCTGTGATGACTCATAGGATTTGTTTCAATGCTAGAGAAGACGAGGAATGCGAAAAGAAATGCAAGGAGATCTAGAGGACTTTGTGTATTTCGAAAGAAGCTCATTTAGCTCTGTTGCTTCTCATCACGTTGGCTCAGTCCTGCCAAAACGCGAAACAGTTTCCACGCTGACTTGTCCTCGTGACAACTTTGTCAACCGCTGAGGTCTACAAGTGTCCCCGAATGTCAAATGAGCACAATGGGTAGTCGTCAGAGGCAGGAGGATTTTAGAGGTTTCCCATGTACGTCTCCGCCGCCTCCTCTGTCTCATTCTAATTAGTTCTTTAGAAGTCATTTTTTATTCTTCATTAATTTCTCACCTTAGACGAGCTGTTTTACACATATTGTAATGGAGAGCTTGGGGTGATAACAATATAACCCACACCAGTCACAAAAAGCATTCCTCTATTCGTAAATGTTAATATGAGTATGACTCATGATTATCCCTCATTGAGCATTTCATTTTTTGAAAGAACGGACTTACATTTCTGGACTGTCTCCGAACCCCACGGCATCCCAGAACGCACTGCTACTTCTCCGTGAAGTGCCTGTATCTAGTAACCAGGGCTCGGATTCTGATGACCTAAAACTTCTTTGAAAATGACCTATAAAATGACTTAAAAATTAGGGTAAATAACCTAAATTTTTAATGAATACTCAAACATTTTTATTAATATGTTTATTTCAATGAATGTTACAACGTTAAATAAAATATATTTATATAAAATTATATTTAATATAAAGTTTTTATTTTAGGAGGAAATATAATTCTTAGCTTGAATATTCCAAACGTCAGTTTTGAAAGGTCAAGGAAGTTACCGAAGATCCGTGTAATTTTGAGAGTTGGAAAAACAGAAGTCCACTGCAGTAGTGAATTTCTTCATGAATTGATGATACACTAAAAGAAAATTTGTATTGTATCGTTGTCAATTCATGAAACATTTACTAACCCAAAAAGCACGAAAAGGAAACAAAATGCGTAAAAATGACAAAAATGACATAAAGGTGCAGAAAAATGCCTTAATAATTGAAAAATAGCAAAAAATGACCCAATTCATTTCTATCACGTACGTGTCGTGATAAACATCCATTTAAACGTTACCTGCGTCTAGCATGCGCCAGTAAAAAGAAGACATGTGCTCAGAATCCGAGCCCTGCGGGCGCCCGGTGCCAAAGCGTGGAGGGCACGTGGGCGCCAGGCGTGCGCCGCCGGCGAGGTCTGCGCCCTGGCGGCGAGCCACGCGGCGTGGGCGGGGGCTTGCGGGATCACGAGGTGACGGGCTGAGCTCCGCACGCCACAACGCCACGTCCGGTTTGACCACCAACTCAGTTAAAATGTCCCCCCCACGTTTCTTAAGGGGAGTATGTAGTGGAATTTTGACGAAAAATTGAAAACTTTTTTTCTTCCTTTTTTGTATTTCGAATGTATCGTCTATTTTGTATCGTGTATCTTTTGTATCATTTGCTGAATATAGCTGTTGTTGCCGTTTGGCCGTATCTCAAATTTTAAAGCCTTTTTCTCGACTTTGCCGTGCCCCCTGTCAACGCACATCTTTTTATACAAATACTATTGCAATTCTGACTTAAAAGTTAGATTTTGAGTGGAAAAAGCTGATAAAGCAGTGGAAGATCTTAGAAAACAGGCAAGAATGAAGAAAAACATTAAGAAGAAAAGGGAAGAGGAGGACACAGATCACATCAAAGAGGCTTCTGGCCTATCATAGTGGTTTGTGAGTGTCACAGTTTACTTTGAAGGCCATTTGCCGCACATTTATTTCCAGTGGACATAGGTGCATTTATCCCCCCAAAATACTTAACATAACATTTCTAAAGAATTGTACCATATAAATGTGTTCTTGATAGTAGACTCGTTTTTATGTAAAATAATTTTTGAAAAACACTAAAAAGATATTAAAATTTTTTTAATCAAAAAATTTTCACGTGGCAAACAAAATCATAACTTTTAAATGAAAAGTGTTAATGCAAGAAAAAATTATCTACCATATTGGAAAATTATTAGACGAAACTGCTATAAAATATCAAAGATGTAACTTTCCTTGTTCTTGTGAAAAGTGCACCCTAAGTTTGAAGATTTAACATTACCGGAATAGGCACTATATACTCCTCTTTAAGTGAATTTGAAAAAAATCACTATTTATTTGTTCCATGATCCCTCCGTACACCTTTCATCCCGCACACCATCATTAGTCATCACCTCCATCCAAGAGCTAAAACAGATCAAACAGCTATCAGGTCCGGAGTGAACACGTAGTATAAGAAAATAAAGGAGAGAATGAGAGTAATTAAGGAAAAATGAACAAATGAATAAAGAGATTAAGTAGCATAAACAAAAAGAAGGATAAGAAAGGGAAGGTGAAAATAGAACAAGGAGGGAACAAGAAGTGAGAGAAGAAGTAACTTGAAAATGTTCAGAATTAAAAATATTACTGAACAATACTAAACGTGCTTCAAAATATTACTGTATAATAATAATAATAATAATAATAATAATAATAATAATAATAATAATAATAATAATAATAATAATTATTATTATTATTATTATTATTATTATTATTATTATTATTATTATTATTATTATTATTATTATTAATGTCGTTGTATTTTAAAAATATTGAAAAAATGCATAAATTTAAAATTAAATATTGTAAACTTCGCCAGTTTACATCCAAACTATTTCTTCCAAATAAAAATGAAATAGCAGAAATATCGTTGAGACGTTTTTTTTCAAAACGTTTATAAATTGAAATATTCCAATTGAAACTATTGTAACCCAAGTCCTGTCTTTGGTTGTATCGAGCTAAATAAGCATACCTCTGTGTATCGTAAACAATCTAAACTAGAGCTGCCCATCAAGCTGGATTCAAAGTTTTGCGGTTTGGAAAACGTCCTGGTCATTGCCGGGCCCACTTTCTCTCCCCTCCCCTCCCCACCCCACACCTACCCTCACCCCTTCCCCCCCTTCCATAAACACCTTTTCCCTCTGCGGTCGATCCGCCGCGCCCACTTTTATGAGCCTATTCTTCCCAGAAATGCACTTGAAGTATTTCCCGTCGCCACGGTAGCAACCTGTTTGCCAGCGGCTGCACTGGACGATAACTCTCTGCTCACTTTTTGTTCAGACCTGATCTAAATGAATATGCTCCACTTTCATTATTCATAATTTGCCAAGAAAGTCAAATTGTCGATTATGTCATTGTCTATTAAAATATCTAACAATAAATCGCAGAAACAAGGAATTCGAGAAGCATGTATGTATTTGGCGATATTGGGTCGGTAGTTCGACTTCGCCGGCCAGCTACCGGTGTCCTCCACGCCTGGGCCTAGTTAAATTCCCATGCTTGGGGGTGAGAGCGACATGAGGCGAACATGACGTGTTCTCTTTACCGTAACTAGCAAGATCCGCCTGCTTCAGCTTTTCTTAGTCACACAGCAACAGAAACTGGGACGATTCTTCTCTATTTTTGCCTCTCTTTTGCTATTGGAACCCGAGACTACAGCACGGGAAGCTAGTATGCTGCTCATGAGCCATCGCAAAGGCTTCGCGAAGCGTATTGTTCTAATTTTATTCCTAATTACACGATATGCCAGTAAGAATTGGAATTGAGTGTTTCATGTACAGCACTCGTAACCGAGCATCATTTTGTAATTAGAATTTTGACAATTTTTCACTAGCTTCTTATTCAATTAGCTTCTTATCTCTTATTGAAGTTTAATTTTTGAAAATTATTTTTTATAAGAATTAGGAAATTATTTTCGAATGATATGCATGAACTGACAGGAGTGTTTGTTTTGGAAAATGTTTTCCATTACCGTACTTTTCACTTGTTGTTTAAATTATTATGATTATTTATTTACTTATTTATTTTTTCTGTTACCTGTTCGCTCACGACCACCGATGAATACGGTTCACTCCATAAATTGATAATAATTTCATTCAACCTCTCGCGCACAACTGATTCACTTCTTATTCAATTGTAATTTCTTTCTAGTTGTAGCAACTTATTTATGAATTTTGATTGAGATTAACATTAAAAATAGAAAATTACTCTTGTGATGTTTAATGTGCAACAGAACCGTTTACTTCTTGTTCAGAAGCCTAGAAAAGGGTCATTTCAGCATTTGCGCAATGGTTCAAGAGAAACGACGAATGACCCGATCAAGATGAAATCTCATGTTTATATGATTGATTGATTGAATTTTTTCGTGTTTCCGGGCGCGCCAACGATGTTGGTCATTATTCCTGTAAGTGTAGGGCATGTTTTTTCTCGGACGATGGTGGTGATCTTCCCCCCCCCCTGGATGACGAGATCCGGCGCCGGCCTACTATTGGCTAGTGGGGTTTCCCCCTATCCAGAACTCTCCCACCAGCGGGGCACCGCCCCAGCCGCGACAAGCTCTAAGCTCCCGTCCGGTCTCCCGGAATATGTGGTAGTGTAGTGCATGCTAGTGTAAGTGTGTGTGTGTGTGTGTAAGGGGAGAGGATAGGACAAGGAAGAGGAAGGAAAGATCGCGCGCGGTCCGTCGTCCGTTTGGTAGGGTACTGCTCCGGCATTTGCCTGGTGTTGATCGGAGAAACCACGGAAAACTACCTATCAGAGCAGCCAACCTTTAGAATTCTTCTCCAGACAGTGACTGAATTCAACCTAGCTGGAAAGCTAGTGTCGAAAATCCTACCGCCGTCAGGACTCGAACCTTGGACTTCCTGGTCAGAGGTGCTCAGTGCTGACATCAGTTGATGCACTGAGCTACCACTTCCGGTTCATGTTTACCTGGCAATATATGTTCCGAGAGTTATCTAAAGTTTTAGCAAACATTGCCCGCATCTTCTAGCACATTATACTGAACTTAAAACATCTTAAACTAGGGCGAATGGTAGCTTTTGTTTCACTTCAGGATGCCAAACTGTGCAATTTACCAGAAACGGATGACCACGAACATCAAGTAAAAATATTGCAGAACACGGTCCTCATCTTCTTGCACATCATCTTGAAAGTTAAAGAGAAAAACGCAAGCACGATTCAAGGGCGAAGTCCAGCATGATTCCATACCGCGCGCGCTATACTCCTGCACCCATCCGTCACGCGACGGCTCCAGAGGCGGCGCGACGGGCCAGTAGGCGGACACGTGCACTGGCCGCACCAAAGCTCGGATTTGCATCACTCTCGGGCGATCCTCGCTCGTTCGCGTGGTTCGTGAATTACGTGACGAGTGTGGACCATCGGCTGGTTTTAATGTGATAAGTAGGGCTGTGATTTATATGCAATAAAAACAACGAAATATGCACACACACACACACACACACACACACACACACACACACACACACACACACACACACACACACACACACACACACACACATATATATATATATATATATATATATATATATATATATGTATATATATTTGGTAATATATGCAATTAAAAAAGCAAAATATGCGAAATAGTGTAATGTAATGTGTAAGTGTACAAATAAATAAAAAGTATAATGTGGAAAAATATGAATCATATAAATCATATAAATTGTTGCATGCGACAAACATTAAGTCAAAGGCTTAGTTTTGAAAAACAATCATTTTTTAAGAAAATACTGGGAGATGCAGTTAATGTACATTTCACAAAATAAAAAAATATAGGTATTGCAACAAAAATATGACTTCTTCTCAATTATAATCAAATCTAATGACCATATTGCATGTGGCTAGAGAACTGTCAGAGCCGTTTACACGATTACACGACGGAATTGTAATTGTTGGGCTTTTTTTCGCGGATGAGGGGTGAATAACAACAAAAATATGCAAATTTGGCCCAAATATGCAAAAATATGCAATTATGGTTATATTTGCGAAAATATACGAAATAAAAATAGCTTATATTGGTTCTAAACGCCTCAAAACGTATATAATTTGTTGAAAAGGGACGTTTTAGTTAACAGAAAAAATAGACAAATGCATATAAACCACAGACCTAGTGATAAGGCTTTGTGGTTGTAAATGGGGTGACTGAGAAGGGGTTCGGGTTAGAACATTTTTGCGTCACGTAGCGTGATGTAATGACTCAAATGTGTAAACATTAATTAGCACTATTAGGAACGAACGGTATTGCACGTTACCCACTTTATACAACTCGCGTGGAAAGAAAAGGTGAATTATAAACGTAAAATAGTCTCTTTGTGTGTTACGGGTCATGTCTGATTCTGGCAAATTCCCGATATGGCTGGTTAATATCCACATTATCAGAAATGATTGAATGAGGTCCTTAGTAGAAACATCTTTTAAGGCAACTACGAATTTTGACAGACGAAGGTAGATGAAGCGAGTAGTCAACACGACATGGCTAGAGGAGGTGAAGTCCGTTATGGTGACGAAAAATACGTATTATGTGGAAAATAGGGATCAGACTGCTAGAGGGAAGTTTCTTGGATTAATGATGAGGCAAGATGGGTAGTTTCGAATTCCAGTAGGTCAGTCGTGAATTTCCATTTATACAGTACCACCTAACTTCATTCCTCACTCTACACGTCAATTGACTTTTTGCTTCTCATTTTCGATTTAAGATGACAAAGCTCCTACTTTCGGCCTTCACGATTTGTATAAAGCAATCTTGAGTCGGTGCAACGCACAATTTTCAATGCATTTTTGTGTCAAAATACTTGTCGCCAATACACTAGTCGCATGAAGCACGCTCGGACCTTCACTTTACTTGAACCAGAGTCCTACGACTAATGCCATATTAACCACATGGAATCCAAAACGATCCGTTCGTCGCGATGCGTATAGCTTTATCCACACCGTCTGGCTAAATATTACTCCTAACATTAGTCATTAGTGACTGGCTACTCGTAACATTAACCATATTTCAGCCTTTAGCATATTTTTACTCAAAGGATAATACATTTTTGGAATAATTTAAACATTTTGTAAGTCACGTGCAACGAAAACGCAAACGGTTTTGTCAAATTTACCGTTCCAAAATTGCTATAAGGTACACATAAATCCTGTGTTGCATAACGTCTACACTGAAGAGCAATTTCGTTTGTAATTTGTTAAGTAATACTAGTAATTGGGTTTAATTAACATGAATGTATCTTACATGCTAGAAACCCTATTACAAGAAATGAGTATCCCAAGTTGTGAGCTGCTGCTTGACGTTATCATGCCAAAAAGTTCGCGGCCTTGTCTGCACACCAGCCTACCTAATTTTTTTGCTGTGTTGATAGATCTCGCATATTGGAGCGATATGAGCGATACTTCCCTAAGAGAAGACCTAGAATGAGTCGACCTCGTGACACACATTATATGAAATGACTATCGCAGCTGCACTCTTCCATATTCACGCCCAGTTTTATTTTCTAAAATTCATTATTCACGAAACACTAATCGTAGGAGTAGAAAAATAAATGAATTCATGTTAATTTAAAAGAGTTTAAATGAAATGACTAATACTGTAATGAACTCCAACGGAGAAAAATGCCTCCAAAACGAAACGAACTCCCATGGAGATAATACGTTGTATTGAGAGTTGTTGTAACTGTAGAGAGGGTATCAAAGAAATAACAGAAACATGCAAAACAAACAGATGTTATGTGTCACGGAAGGGTGTTATACGTTGTCTTTAACTATGTGGTGTTGCAGACAAGTGCATGGAATTATATGTTTTGGAAGGCTAGGTGCATCGAATTTATAATTTATCTTATTAAGTTACAGGTGGTGATTATTTTTGGTAGCGAATTTTGTCTCATAAATACATCGAGATATTTGATAACTCCTAATACATAGATGCGTTAAAAGCAGTTTTTTAACTAGTGATGCTAGAACAGAACGTACTTTCTCATTTTATTTATAACGGTTCAATAATTTTATAACATTGCAACTTGTACTCACCTAAAGTTTCAGTTATCTCTTGAAAACCTCTTTCCAACGAAAGAGGGGAAGATTCCAACGTGTAGTTTTCGAACTTTCAGTTGTTTTTATTGAATTCGGACTCATATTTATAACGACACTTGACTCTATTCCTAACAAAAATTTGAAGAAAATTAAATTGCCCGTCCTGGAAATCTAATCCTGATTTTAGTTTACCAAGTTTAAACTGACAAATATTGTAGTGAAGTAAACGCTTAATGAAGGCAAATTACACATTTTTGTGTTTTGACAACCTTGCGAGAGGAGATACTTAGCTGTTCGATTCAAATTTACATAAACTGAACCTCCAAAGTTTTAGTTGCAATGGCGTGTCCGTCTGAAGAAAGTGATTTTTAAGAGGAGCGTTCTCTGATCCAATATTTTACTTTCGAAAAGTGTGAAGTCAGAAGTACTATTTTGGATAAATAAACAATGCGGCAGTGGCTGCATCAACCATGCACGTTTTTAGTGTGATTGGAAAAGTTAACCTGGATGTACAGTGTACACGAGCTGAGTATACGAAATCCAGGCTATAAGACTTGTTTTAAAATTTTGAGAAATCTGAGAATTTTTGTATCCTCTTAGTGATAATTTTTGAGTAATCTTTTTACACTAATTTCGACATTTCTCAGAAAATACCTAGTCTAGCTGAAACCTGTCCGTCGCGCTCCGTCGTGGATCGTAGATGCGCGGTATGCCCTCACGTTAGCGAAACCACTTGCAGAGAAACGTTCTTTAAGACGTTGTTTAATAATTGCTATAAAATACATGTTACAAAATGTATGTCATTAAGTAAAACTTCAATGTCATATGAAAGCTGAAAATAATGTGATTTGGAATGTATACACGCGTTATATATTATATTTACATATAAAACAGTGACTATGATCAGTAACAACTGTTATATCTGACATACATTGCAAATACTGACGTAACATTTTGAATTGCGGGCATTCCCGGGTTAAAATGTGGTGCAAAAGCGTCAACAATGAGCATCTCTCTGAGCGTCTGACAACAGTGTTTACCTTGACATTAGAATCTCGTATTCATTCACACCTGAGAATACCGACTGTTGAACAAATTGTTGAAAAGTATCAAATATGTCTTGTCACAACTCATTCCATCGTCAAAAGATAGTGTATTACGGCAAGACTTGTGCAAGATGGTTTTAATAGAACTTACATCACAATGACCAGATTTTGTTCAAAACACGTTTCAATTTTGAAGGTGATGGATTTTTGATTGACAGAATTTTACTCTATGATGAAATTTGAAATCATCGTTTTGAGCTACGTGCCGAAGCATGATGTGAAAACACAAAGAATCGCATGAATGAAAAAAAATCCCAAATGTAGCCATCAGCAGGTAAGATATTAACCATCTCTTGGAGTGTACATGGTCCGATTTTCTGCGATTATTAGGAGCAGCAGAATATCAGCGTATACTATTGAGTGAATAATGTAGTACAATCGTGTACAATCGTGTGCAATCTTGTTGAACAGGAATTGTCGGGGATGGCAGAGAGAGGCTTGCTTCCTCAAGACAACGATCGCACATCTTATGTTGAAAGCTATAGGCAAAATGGATTGGGATCTCCTATCACATATCTTTCCTTTCTTCTTTCCTTAACATTTCCCCTTCAGATTTTTTTTTATTTAGACCGATTAAAGAAGAGTTGGTTGCAATTAAGTTCAAGGACAACGAAGAGGTAAAGAAAAAAGTTCAAAATTGGCTTCAAGATCAATTCTTCGCCGAGAGGATAAGAAGATTCGTTCGATGGTGAGAAAAGTGCAGAGAAGTCAGCTGGGATTGTGTGAAAATGTACATAAAAATGTGTATCGATTTATTGAACGATTTTTGCTGCACACCATTTTTATAAATGGCCGATGTATCTACAAAGAAAAATAAATATTTATACTGAATAATTTCGAAAATGTTTAATTAGATATCATTATGTTCACAAACGCATAAAATTATAAAATACACCTTGAGGTGATCCATATCTCATATAAGTATTAAGTGTTATTCAGTAAACATGTATGGTTGAGTGATCAGATTCGCCACAGAAATACTGTGTTGCGTGCAGGTTTTAAAACTTTGTTTACAAAAGGAAACATTTATTTTATGACTTTTTCGTGAAAAGATTTACAGAACAATTTGTTTAAGACAACAATTAATTTCAGCAAACCTAGGTTGATAGACCAATCGCAAAAGCGAGTTACGACTTTTACGACAATAGGAAATAGAAAAAAATGACGCATAGGAAGAATAGTGGAACATAGTTACGTATAGGTTTAAGCTTAGGCGTCAGATGTTTAGAAAGTATTGAAAGAAAAACGGGATTCACAGTGTAGTGGAAGGCAAGCCGTGAGAGATCAGATGTGCTGGCGATGCAGATGTAGATGCGTGATTGTTGAGATACGAAGAAGGAAACAACTAGTTAATGATAAGTTGAGTGATAGTAAAATCGTGCAGAGTGAAAGTATTTATTTGATGAAAAATGTATGCATAGGTTGTATCGAGACGCGGAAAACTGCGAACGCGAGTAAAATTTGCTGACAAGTATGACATTCCATTAATTTTGAAGTGTGGTCGCGGAACATGCAAAGCGCCGTACAAGTGTTGTGGTACTATTTTCAAACAGGAAGTTCATTAGAATTTTCTGCAAAATCAACTTTTGTGATCTATAGTCAAATTTACTGTGTATAAACGTTATTTAAAAGGTAGCCATTACGAACGATGGATCTATGCATGAGTGAAGGAATAATTTATTGATTGCGAATGTTTGTAAAAATTGTATGAATGTTTTGTGTTAAAAATGGTTGATATTATTTTCTTTGTATATTGAAATCAATTGTTGTTTTGTCATTTTGTGTTTCAAATTCATGATTACCAAAAACACTGAGAATATTATATTTGTGAAGCAGTTTCACATACTTATGTTGTTCTTGGTATAGTAAATACTTCCTGATATACTCTGAATGTGCTTACCACTCTTAAAAAGAATCATTTTAAAAGACAGCAGGTGAAACAATGACCTAATGTCATCGGCCACTATAGAAGAATTGAAGTATATGTGCAAATGATTACGAATGTTTCTAAACCTTTACGACACGCCCAACCCTTATGATAGTTGGGTTGCCTATATCCAGGCGCACTAACATTCTGAAAACTTCATATACAAACCATTGCAAAATACGTAATTACGAATGATGAAAATTTAACGTATAACTTTGAGCTTGGAGAACCTTTGTTAAATTACTATAATCTGGTTTAATAAATTTCTTCTGTAAATATAGTTGAGATGAAAAGTCTGAGGGAATACAACTATTGTTGATGTGTTCATCATATCTATTGTTTAAAAACGTTACATTAAAACCGTTAAATGAGTTTCGAAAGTATTTTATACTGTTTCGCCTAGCTAACTAAATATGCTTATTAATTTAATGAAAAAGTGCACTAGAGCAATTAAAACTCCTCCATGTAATGAAAATTTAATTATGTTATTATAACACAGACGTGGCCAAAGTATTATCAGTCGGCCTTGAAACATAAACAAAAATGTACACCAGGGATAACGATCCTCCATAAATTACATTTAATCAATGGATGAATAAAACCAACTTGAAGTAAATGTTGGTTTGACACTAGCTGACTAATTAATTAAACAACATAAAATAATGAGCATTAATAAATTGAATGCTTTGCATGTACAACACTCGGTCTTAGTATATTACAAATGTGAAAAATATAAACATCAGTTGTGTTTATCCGTTCTAAAATGCACGCCAGCAAATCTGAATCAGAAATGACAATTTTTTTCAATATTTGTACATGTTGTATTCTCTCTCATATCTAAGTTAACTCTTAGTGGAAAGTGATGATTTCATGGCTTTGTGAGCTTCTTCTAATATTTTTTCCGGAATATTTCCAATATTGCAAACATTTCAATTTGCAAAACTTTCTTACAAACAAAAACAATACAAGACCACTAAAATAGGCTACTTTTCAGAATCAAAACAACGTCATAAAATGTATGCCTCGAATTTCTCAAATTTTATATTATTCTTAAATGGAAAAATAATTGAACGAGACACGTGGATAAATGCATAAAATTGCACTCGTGGTAAATAAGAAATCACGATCCTCTCGTCACTCATTGAACACAGCACTCTGCAATTATACTTCTCCACTCGTTTCGTTAATTACTATTACTTTTAATGGTTAAAAATAGTGTTTTCTCAACCATGTCTTTACATAAAGAAGGCTACGCCACAAGGCATCTACTAAGTGAAACTTTCCGGGCTACGACACTGTTGAACATGTAGTCGTTGGCAAATGTAATTTAAAGTACAGAAGACATTATTTAAACGAATAATCTCCTAAATCATAGAAAAAGAAATTGAATCTATTTTACAAATTTAAATATATATTGTCTTTTTTCTTCTAATCATTTTCGTACATATCGAAACATATTTGTCTCGGAATACAAGAATTTGTCTTCGCGAATAGCTCATTGGTCAGTGTGTTCACTTTCCTTGACTCGACCCCGGGTTCGATTCCCGGTCGAGCAAGAATATAGTGTGCGTTTCCCTTGCTATGTCTCAGTATACGTTGCTGTATATGAGAAAAGTCACTTCTCAGATTGAGAAGACCAGAAGACGGCGTAGGGATGCCTCCGTGTTAGTCACCCGTACCTCGTAACGCGTGGTACAAGGTCAGCAAGGTCGGAACGCCGCTGGTAAGCCCAGACTTCGTCAGAGGCTGTTGCGCCGAAGTACATACCTAAATACATTAATTTGAGTGCAAAAATGAATATATAGCCCGATACAACAGAATTGATAAGGAACCCTAGTATTGGAATCGGAAAACACAAAGAATTCACTCGTCTAAACAACTTCTCATCTAGGTGACAGAGATCACATTAATGAGTGTAAAATCAAGGAACAGAAATCACTTAGAAATAAGACCCGTCATTTCTCAATGCGTAACCTGAAAAGTTACCAAAGAATAAAGTTACACATAGTGAATCAGTTTTTCTTAGCATTTTAATACTTTTATTCGTAGTTCGGAAAATATTCAGATTCTTATAATGAAATTAATCTCAGAACCTCAAGCAAATTTAGACAAAAACAATAATTGATAATATTTTGATCCGTTGATGGATCTTTGCTTGTTGTGGGTCACTAAGTTCTGAATATTTACTACGAATTTCTTAGTCGCTTTGATCTCCCCTGCATGCTGTTTCATTTTGAAAAGATGTTCGTACTGATTCCCAGTTCATATTTCTGCATGAATAATTAATTTTCAACCGTCCAGAAGGATTGAAGATTATTTTTAAACTATTTCAAGGAGTATTAAATTTATTTATTTTTCATTCGAATGCATTTCCATTGAATGCAGCTCGTGAGTATACTAGATTACTATCATTCTCGAATGAACGTTCGCCAAGGGCTTTGTATGGATTCATAAATTCTATGATATCGTCTCCCGTTATACTATTATATGCTGAAAAATTTACATTGCATAAGGTAGTAGATTGCCTACAATGCACAATATGGTAAGTTTCAAACAGTAGAGAAGACGACTACATTTTGGAATAAGTTGGTAACACATTTGAAAATAAAGTGGTAGGCATATCTATTGGAATCTTGTGGTAAATAATTCCTCTTGTGTCATCTAAAATTGCCAAGTTTATTCAGACAGAATATGTACATTACCAAAATTATAAAGCATGAACATAGAAGAATGTGAAATATGAAACACGTGGTATTTTTTAACCTGAGTAAATCTTTAAAAGAGACATTTCAACAAGAGAATAGCATTCCATATGAACTATTGTCTGCAAATATTATGCAAGTCGCAAAAAGAGTTTTTCGGTTACGAAGAAACCTCCACTCCTCAGTCCAACACCCCGCCAGTTCTTCTAGTTATGGGACGCTGTGATGTAGCATTTCTGACCGGCTGGTCCTAGGATTCGAGACCTTACGGCCCAATTTCGACACCAGTTATGTTGCTACATCGAATTCTGCCGCTGTCTGGAGAAAAATTCTTGCAGTACGTTTCTCTGATTTGTAGTTTTCGATCAACTCGATCGGCCTATCTTTCCTTCCTCAGCCATGCCCCATTCTCTCTCCTTTTCGCATAAACATGCACAATTATATGCAGTCTACCACACATGTTGGGATTCTAGAAGGGCACTGAGAGCTTGTCCTTGCTGAGGAGGTACCCTTCTGGGAGAGATACCGGGAGGGGAAGATCCGGAAAGGCGACATGTATGAGATCGATTGATCACGTGATCCAGTGGGGGAGAAACATCGGAACCTCCCGACTATCACATACACTACACTCACGGGACAAATTACGAAAGAATTTGACGGGTCCCGAAACTCTAAATACTCTGTCAGTCTCTATGAACGGGAATGTAAATCCAAATCATCGCCCGCGGGTCCCACTGAAATAGTATTATTTGGATAGCTTCTTGATTCGAAGCTTTGTTAGATTGAGATGTTCGGGAAGAAAACTCAGTTCAGGAAAGCATCTTCTACCTCATCAGGTCTACTTCTCTTCGTAAGGTTTGAATCTCCTTGTTTAGAAAAGGCGTTTTAAAAAGAAAATCCCACACCTTTCAGTGCAAATTCAACGCATCGGGAGCGCACTTGAGATGTGACATTTCACAACAAAATCTGTCTTTCAAAATCTCGAAGTGTGTATATTTTGCGAGCGTTTTCCTTAATACCACATAGACAAAAACAAGACATATTGTAATGGAATCTGTGGTTTCCAGACTATTTCACAGTCCAGAAATTAAAATTCGAACGATAGCAACTCATAATAACGACGAAGTTTAAGTTAGTTTTCAGTATTTATGTACGAATGATCTAACTATATTAAACCCTCATCAACACGAATTCCATTGGACCGAAATACTCGAAGGCCGTACTATAAAAAATTCTGTTATCCGAGTGCTATAAATGTCCGTATTACCGTAATCCCTTGCCGGGACCAAATGTTTGTTCATGTTACGGTGAAATTCGTGTTAAGCGATTTCGTTTTTGATTGATTGATTGATGATTCCGGGCGCGTCAACTAATGTGTTCATTAGTCCCGTAAGTGTAGTGCGTGTTTTTCATCGGGAGGTGGCGGTGATCTTACCCCACTAGATAGTGAGATCTGGCGCTGACCTACCGTCAACTAGCGGGGTTTTCCCAACCATGTATCTCCCACCAGCGAGGCACTGCCCCAGCCGGGACAAGTTCTAAGTCCCCGAACGGTCTCCCGGCATACGTGGTAGAGCAGTGACTGTGTGTAAGGGGTGAAGATCGAACAAAGAAGAGGAAGGAAAGATCGCGCGCGGTCCGTGGCCCGTTTCTTAGGGCACTGCTCCGGCATTCGTCTGGTGTTGATCAGAGAGCGATTTCGTGCTAACGAGGGTTTACTGTACTAAATTCTCCTGAAACTCCTCCCGCATGGTCAGAGAACTGACTACTTTTCTCGGAAACCAGGCCAAAGAAAGCTTCGGCGGCTGATCGCTCTCTCCCCAGCGGTGCCTCTGGGCGGGCGCGAGGGCGATGGGCGCGTGGGTGGTGGGCGGGGGCGGGTGGGCGTGTCGCGACGCCGTTGCGCTCTGCTGCCGGAAAGAAACACGTTGTCAGCGACACCTCACCACTCGCCTGCCCGCACGCCCGAGGACGCGGGAGGTGGGGCGCATCAACGGGGTTTCTGTTACACCGCACCCACACAGCACATCGACGTGCGGCTCTATTGACCACACCGTGGGGTGGTCCCCCTGGACCGGGAGAGGTGGCTCAGTGCATCAACTCATGTCACTGCAGTGCCTCTGACCGGGGGGATCCTAGGTTCGAGTCCCGACGGTGGCAGGGTTTCCGACACTAGCTTCTCAGCTGGGTTGAATGTAGTCGCTGTCTGGAGGAGAATTCTAGCGGTCGGCTGCTCTGATCGGTGGTTTTCCGAGGTTTCGCCGATCAACACCAGGCGAATGTCAGATCAGTACCCTAATAAACGGACCGCGCGCGATCTTGCTATCCTCTTCCTTGTCCTTTCCTCACCCCTTACACACACTTACACTAACATGCACTACACTACCACACAGGCCTGGAGACCGGACGGGAGCTTAGAGCTTGTCCCGGCTAGGGCGGTGCCTCGCTGGTGGGAGATACCGGGTTGATAGAAACCCCGCTAGCTGACTGTAGGTCGGCGCCAGAATTCGCCATCCAGCGGGGGAAGATAATCGCCACCTCCAGAGGACAAACATGTATTACACTTACGGGACTAATGATCTCTATAGTTGACGCGCCCGTAACCACTAACAATCAACTAACTAACCCGGTCACTTGGAAAGATTTGAAGTTACTGCTGCTGATTCGGGGTGGTATTCAGGAGGTGCCCCAATTTTTTCAGGAGTATTTAAATAGTTAATTGGAATTTGTACCGCAAGCATTAGAGGGAGTGGTGATTGAGAATTAGGGGACGTGGCAGTAATGCGAACATAGTATAATATAATTCAGATCATTAATTCTTTATTTTACGTGCCGTGGGTCAGACTATCAAACCTGCTCTTCCAGCGTGACCATGCAAATTTCGCTACTCTTCTTTCACCCTCTAGCAGCGAAAGACTGTATCATTCGGGTGACAAAACAGGGGATCATAATTTGTATAGATATTTCAGTTTTAGAGCTGTTGCCGTAATAATAATTCTGCAAATATTTCATTTCTAATTTTCAATAAGAACAATTAACACAGTAATGGAGAAGGTCTGCCAATAAAATAATAATTTGCTAATGAAACGTAGTTATTTAAAATGTTAAATGAAAATTAAATGTATACGTAACCCACGAAATAAAATGTAATATTAATCAATAATTTCTCATGTCTCCCTAAATTGTAAGAAATGAAATTGAGAGTCAGTAAAACGATTGCTTTGAGGCGTCATCTTTTCTGGCTTTAAGAACGTTGAAAAACCTCGTCATCTGAGCATACACTATTAGATAAATCAATTTATGTTGTGTATTAACAACTAAGTTACTCAACGTTACTAGGTTTCACGACTGAGATAGGTGACTCAGTGCCTCTGAACGGGAGGTCCTAGGTTCGAGTCCCGTCGGTGGCAGGATTTTCGACACTTATTGGTTAGAGTGCCAACTAGATAGCTGGAGGAGAATTCTAGGAGACTGCTGCTCTGATCGGTAGTTTTCCTTGTTTTTTTAGGACAGTACCAGCGAAGGCCGGAGCAGCACTGTAACAAACCGGCCACGGGCAGCGCGCAATCTTTCCTTCCTCTTAGTTGTCCTATTCTCACCCCGTTTCTTACATACACTTACATTTACATGCACTACACTACCACTCAAGCCAGGAGGCTGGTCGAGAGCTAGGATTGTCCCGAGCTTGTCCCGACTGGACTATGCTCCGGGAGACACCTGGTTGTGGAAATCCTCGTAAACTGACGTAGGTCAACCGCGGATTTCGCCATCAGCGGGGGAAGATCACCGCCACCTGCGGCAATGAAGCATGCACTGCACATACAGAACTAATGACTCTAGCAGTTGATGCGCTCGGAATCCCTAATTTATTAATATATTTGCTGTTTTACTCTCCGCCGACTCCTCTCATCCCGCCATCGATCTGTCCCGTTCGTCTGGTCCGGCATGACCTAAAAACAATTCTGCCGCCTGACGATACTGTGTATGGTTTCTAGAAACACAAGTTTTGCGGCGTAATGATATCATTTTGCTGTCGCTTTTTCTAGACTTCTGAAATGTGATCGTGCAAAAACTGATAAAATCGTTACAGTCGTTCAAACCGTAATGTAGTACAGCAAGGATTCCTAAACTTTTTTTTGCATCGAATCCTTTTATAAGAATCGATTGCTTCATCGATACCTCGTACTTTTCTCTATAATGTTCAGCATATAACATAATGAAGATACAGAAAAAACATGCTCATAACAATTCCTCATACATGTATTTTTGTAAATATCTCAAAATCCTATAATAATTGGCGACACCTTCGACTATAAGTAGTTTAGTTTCTATTATTCATTGTTGTGCAATGATTACAACATCCAGTTCATATTAAGGATTTTTTACTAACTTGCCATTATATTTTTGAAATAGGTAATGCGAAGAATATTTTCGTGCACGATAGAGTAATATGAGTATATAATTTTATATTTTGTATCTTTATATACTAAAATAGTTAATTATCAAATTCATTAATATTTTTGCAATAAACAGCATCATCTTCATTATACCAATGAGTCGCTAGTTCATATTCGCCCCCCTAACGACCATTCATGACACCCAATTCCGTTGGAAACTCCTGTTGTACAACAAACGTCCATTTCAAGTTAAAATTATACATCAAGTTAAAATTACATACCACATATTTGGCCATCGGTAGATTCTAAGTTTGAATCTTGTTACTGGCTGGATTTTTCATGTCAACAAAATAGCTGGCTCGGAATCTGATACTGAACATTTTTGAGGTCAACTGCCGTGTTACGTCGTTTCCTTGATTCCCCCCCCCCATCAATTCCGGTCAGATAGCAAAGCAGTTCCTTAAACAATGTACCAGGGAGAGCGCGCGATCATTTCTTCCCCCATCTCGTCCTCACTCTCTTCTAAAGGTCGAGCGATGGCCGGTACCCGACTCTCGTTTCGCCCATACCCCATTTACTCAACAGAAATAATCGATTGGTGTTAGATATCCCAGATCTGGATACCAGTTGTGAGTTGTGTCTCGAGATGGAGTAACCGAAGTACTATAATAAAATTACGTGTGTTGATCACATCATATGGATGATTCAACGGAATATTTTAAGATATAAAGCTAAGAATAATTTTTCTAAGCTTAAAGTAGAAATTATCCTGAACATAATTCAGGATAATACACTTGTACGCACTAGAAGATAATGGGTGTATGTGACTAGGGCCGACCCATTGTTTTCTTTCTTTTAAGGTCAGTCATAGTGTGTTATTTTAAGTGGAGTAAACATGAATCTAGATGTTAATAGATATCGCTTTCGATACTGTTTATCCCCCGCCATCATGAAAACCATAGTTTCAAAATTATACAACACTTAGTTTATTTAGTTTGTATTGGAATTTAATTCATATTGTGATAAATAGCAGGTACACGAATCTACATGTATAATTGAAATAAGCTTGTTTAATAATCAATTCACATTCACTTGTTGGCAATATATAAATCGCTGCAAATTCAAGTTTGCAATAAAACTGTTAAACAATTTGCAAACCCAGCAAGATCTAGGGAACCTACACCAAACAATCTTCATTAATACCAAAGTCACACGAAGAACGCAGACTTGGAAGGAAGAGGCTGGCAAAACCTGTTTTTGCATGGTTGTGAAATGAATAGAAATGTTGTGCGAGGATTTGCGTAGTGTGATTTCTCCGCTGAGGTTTCGGAAAGCGCAGAGTCGGCCCTCTGCTTACTCTCCATTCAACGAATGCGCCACTTTCGCACTCCGTGTGTGTCTTTGACATACAATGACCTGTTCTGCCCATGCGAGGATCCTCAATGTACCCTTGTTTGCATGGGTTCTGGGTTCAAATTTAAAGAAGACTGATTGATGATCGAAGAAGTGTGCTTTGAGTTTGTGGAAAAATACGATGGGGAAATTATTTTCGTTGAATAACTTTTTCCAATGTCAAATGTCAGTTTAGGAAAGAGAATAAGGGTTTGTTGTTATTGAAGCTATTTATGTATCTTTAATGCGTGTTTGTTTGAAATTTTCTTCTTTTTATATAAAGAACCGTCATCTGTCTAAGTTTCTGAGTATTCAGAGAAGTGATTCTCAAATACTGCAATTTTTGAAATACTATGTTTAAAATGAACGTCGTACATTACGATAAAACAGATAATATTAACCCAGACTATTATATTCCAACCCCTACTTTCAGATATTAATGTTGAACAGAAATAGAGCTAAAAGCATAGATTTACTGGTATTATTTGTATCAATTACTCGTACGTTAAATGATCCTCTTTCATTATAACACGCTAAGGATTCATGGTTTATTTTTACGGATTATAAAAGTCCGGGAGACAGGAGGAGCACAAGTTACGTTTCTTAAGTTACAGTCTCCTAAATGAAACCTATCAACCTTCAATAAGACTTTTGGAGATTTTACTATCCTGGGAAAAAATTAAATTGGTGTGATAGAAATAATATTCCACAATAAAATTAAAACGACTACTTGATTTTATGTAAAATTCAATCTCAACGTTTAACCATATTACAATGTTTTTCACACACAACACCGAGCAAATAATACTGTAACATATAGTTTAGGGATTGCATGTTCAAAGTTAAGCTAGTGTTTAGCTAGTTTCACTTTTAAAGCAATTATTTGTGAAGTGCGGAATGTTCGTCCGGGTTCAGCTAATATTAATTGTATTACAATTTATGTTTTCCTAATATTTCAACAATGTTATGCTGTTTGTTTTTGATCTGTTAAATTATCGGTAAAAGATAAAAGAAAAAGTAATTTTATATGACACTTAGATAGTGTGCAGCACTGGATAGATGTGAGTGGAAGATACTCGAGACCAAGACTTTGAGTTGTAGTGCCAGTAATGATGATGATATGACCTTCATTATATACTGGTACCAATAAGGGGCTTTCTTCTTCTTAAGTCACGGTGAGATAATTTTTATATAAATTTGACAATTATGTGTCAATTTATTGCAAAGAAAAATATGCAGGAAAATAATAGAACTTTTATTTCGTAAATTTTTCTTTTGCAATTTACCTTTCCCGATCACTTTATGGTTGTGTCCGCGTACACATATTCGGAGAATTTCGTACGTACTACTATTTGTAAAGCACTCAAAGCTCAGGGTTCTGAAATTTAAATAATATTCCAGGAAATACTGTCGCAAACATGGCCAAATTTGCCACTGTATTTGACCTTAAAACATAATTAAAAATACTTAAATTTGAAATTAGTTTTTAACTTCAAGTTTAATTAATAAGATGCAAATTTTTAAATAAAAATGTAAATATTTGACACGTATGTTCCGTCGCTCCTGGAGCCGCTATATGCATGTGCACGTTTGCTAAAACTCTCGAAATTGTTCGTCGAAGGCAAGGATGAGATATATTTACTGCAAGACGCAAGGTACATCTAGTAACACGTGGACGGCAAAATCTAGTTCTTGCCCAACTCTTTAAAAAAACCTTTCGTGTGACTTTATTCGAATCTTCATATATTTTTACTGTAAAGAGTTCCTATTCCTCTTTCAAATTCCTTTTCTACGTAAACGTTTGAGCAAATGCATCGGAATTACTTCGCACATTCAGAATACTCACAATTTCACACCCTGTCTGCATACTGAGGCATAGTCTGCTAGAATTATATTCTACTTTTATACTATACTGCAAGCTGCCTTCTAGCGTGCATATTTCTAGCGACTTTGGTCAAGGAGCTTATCATTTTGCGCAAGAGTGAAAGGTAGGCACTTCTGTGTTTGGGACACCCCTATTGGATTCAAACAGAAGTGTCTCGAAAAAAATCCATAGAGCGCCTAAAACTAAAATTCTCCACTTCTTCGCAGTGAAATTGCATAGTTCAACTGATTATTCTTGTGGTTCGCAATGAATGGATTTTTGTTAATGTTGAATGATGATACAAATTAGAAGAAAATAAAAAAATTAATTATCTCAGTATTAATTAGAACATAGAATAAAACGCGTTATGAATTAAAGTATGACAGAGTAGTGTCTTATTAAAGATTGTGACAGAGTGTTGTCACTTAACAAAATCTTTTTTAAGTCGGAGAAGTGCCCCCATGAAAAGAAGGATACTAATTTATTGTTGATAAGTTTTCAAACATTGTAATTTCGTAAGTGTAAGATTTTCAGTGAACAAGCACCATGTTGAGTGTTCGTGTCACATCACCAGGTTTTATGAGTCGTAAATAGCAGGGAGGGAAGACCTTACACATAACGACGGATCGTCACTCAAGAGTTAACTTTTCTCACGGCAAGAACGTTCATAACGCCGACCTGGATGGCCGAGGTGGCTAAGAGCGAGTACCGACTCAGCGCTTCGGTCCGAAGGGTCGCGGGTTCGAGTCCCGCCTTGGGCATGGCTGTTTGTCCCTTGACTTTGTATGTATGTGTTGTCGCGGAGGGCCTCGCCTTCTGCTGACCCCAGATCAGAGGAGCCCGCAAGTGTTTGTCTAGTGTATGGTCGAGTATGCGTCCCATCGGGGCGTAAAGGGTAACCGGCTGTCGGCTGGATAAAAGCCCTAGATAAAAAAAAAGAACGTTCATAACCGAAAAGTCTATTTTTGAATATATTCCTGAGATAACTTGCTTATCGAATTGTGCAATCAAAGACAACTTCTTACTGCGAATATTTTCAGTGGTTGCCTTTACAGAAATCATTTATCTAAAAATAATTGTTTTTTTTTTCTTTTTCTCTAGGACTTTTATTCAGCCAACAGCCGGTTACCCAGTTACCCGGACGCATATTCGACCATACACTAGACCAAACACTTGCGGGCCCCTTTGATCATGGCTCAGCAGAACGCGAGGCCCTACGCGACAACACTTACAATGTCAAGGGACAAACAACCATGTCCAACGCGGGACTCGAACCCGCGGCCCTTCGGACCGAAGCGCTAAGCCGGTACTCGCTCTTAGCCACCTCGCCCATCCAGGTCGGCATATTATTTATCATTTATTAAATAAACTGTATACAGAATGTTTGGGGAGGAAACGTCGAAAATTCAAAAATAAGCTCTTAAGACAATTGTAAGCATATTTTGTGTAATAAATGCCTTGGATATTCTGAATGGCTGCATCACAATAAGCACTGAAAAGTTGGTTTGAAAATACGCTTTCTAGGCAAAAAGTTGCATTGCAAAATATGGAAACACTTCAGAAGCATGTACATTATTTACAAAAGAAGTGAATATATTTGTTCAGAAAGAAAAATAAAAACAGAAATAATAAAACAGTCCAATTATGTAAATTGGGCGTTTTTTGTGGGGCACTTCTTTCGTAAATAATAAACAATTTACATGTTTCTGGAGTGTTTCTATGCTTATGCAATGCAAATATTTGTCAAGAGAGAGAATTTTCAAACCAACTTTTGAGTGCTCAGCCATTCAGAATATCCAAAAAGTTTATTAGACAAAATATTCCTAAAATTGTCTTAAGAGTTTATTTTCGAATTTTCGACGTTTCCTCCCCAAACATTCTGTATAGTCACAATTTTATTATGGGATATAAGAAATGTTCACATGAATTTCTGCCTAGAAATTCTAGAATATTTTTAGTAGAGGTAACTATTTTATTTACCTATTTTTTTTCGTAGAGGTAACTATTTTATTTACCTCAAGATTTTAAAGTATTTTCATTAATTTTAAATCAATTCGAATGCATTTTATAGGATGCAAGTGAATTGCCTTATTAAAGATTGCTGTCAGGGTCCCAGCAATAATAACTCTTTTTTATTTAACTTTAAAATGGCCTCTAAAGATACAGAAACATATGCTCACCCCGTTTAGTGACTTATATTATAAAACAATATTTTTAACAGAAACTCAAATTTATTCGCTCCTCCAGATTAACTAGAGAACGACTTTGTTGAGCAGAAAAAGTTATTGGTGTGATTAGTTTTTTTGTCTGTGGTTTTGTTGAATGTAACGTGTATTTATTTCCTTTCTATTGGGCAGAAGAAAAAAGGATATTTTTTTTTACATTTTGGATGGGTTAATTTTAAAACAGGGAATTTTGAGATTTTCGGGTGAGTGAGTAAAATATTAAATCTTAATTTCCCACCAAAATTAAAGTATATCACTTTTTACTTTCTAGCTACTGTTTACGCAGTAGAGAGAATGTTATGTAATGCTACGTGAAAAAATCGGCGAATTTCGGTAGATATTCGTTGAAAACCCTGATTTTTCGAAAATTGCAAAAATTCTTTTTTTTTTTTTTTCGTTGTCTTCCTACAACTACAATTATGAAGATATATATTTTTTCCCTTAGTAAAATCAGTTTCGTAATGATAGAGTTTTAAATCAGGTCATGTACAATTTTTCGAAAATTTTAGTACTTTTCACGAAATTTTGCGTGAAAATACGGGGAAGAAAATACGTGCTATTTTAACACCTCTAGTTAGCTCATTCAAGGAACGACGCAAGTAAACAATAAATGAAACTGAGACATCTCGCCAATTCAGAAAAGGAAGTGGGGTGGGTGGATGGAGTGGATAAAATGGAAAAATCGCTTGTAATGGACTAAAAAGTTGCGTAAATAATAAATATTGTGCAATCCAACCGGAAAGTAGAGCAATGGTTTCGTTAACAGACTAGAAAAAACAACTTATAGATGAAGCGTCTTTACTCTAGACTACGGAAGGACGTTGTTTGCCTTTCTCGTGAAGTTTATTTGAATAGCTAGGTTGATTCATTAAATAAATACGTCCCGTTTCCCTAGATGTCACACATGAAGTTTGCTTCAGCGGAGTGAAAAATGCTGGCAATTAGAACTCTGAAAAAGGTTCCTGTGTCTGCATGTCCTCACACGCGGCGCACACTTGTTTATACTTCTAGTTACACTTTAACAGAAGTAAAATTCCCAGGAAACTGACGTAAGAGGAAAACTAATGTTAATGCATTAGACGAAAATGCTGAGAGTTTAACAGTCACGTACCAATGTCTTTCTGGTACCAGAATAACATTAATAGTGAGGAAGTCAACGCCGGAGACTACAGTAAATTGCAATATAATTTTAGAAAAACTTTGTTATATTTAAGAACTATTAATGCACGTGTTTAGCTACATATTACAATAATTTTCAACTCGTTTGTATTAAAATATTTTCAGTTTTTGAGGTACTGAAAAACACATTTATTTTGAACATTTTCTGTTTTAGAAACGCTTTCCATGAGGATACAAATGAAAATGTTCTTTTTAGGAAGAAATAGTTCAACATTCAGAATATTTCTCGGATTGTAGAATTGTCTACATCGACAGATACTAAAATGCGATTGCAAGGTGTTTCTGGACAGACCTGGTTGCTAGAGAACGCCAGAATTTCCATGAATTAATTACGCATGGCAGTCGTAGTTCGACAGCGTTAGAGGCAACAACTACTGCTGCGCTCTATCAGCTTATCGATACACTATATCTCCGAACCAAAACACTTCAGTATTAATATTACCTAACAGTGTTATTTAAAGTGCCATCAGTGTTCCAAGCAGTGTACAGCGTTTCTCTGGCCGGCCTGTCGGCTGGCTCAACGTATCCACATGAATAAAGCAGTACCAGACAACATCAAGATGAATCCGTCACCTAACCTCCAAGATCAACCCACGAAGTCGTACGCCGGAGCTGCAAATACCGTGAGTTTTCCATCAAAAGAACAATCTATACTACTGGACGCATGCGAAAATCTAACTGTCAAAGACTATATAAGTAAACTAACCGAAATTGTTCCCCCCAGTGCCATTACTTTTATATCAAGAATATCCAATAACAGAATATGTGTGTTTCTGAACTCGAAGACCAATGCTGACCTTATAACTAACAAATACCCTACTCTGATCATTAAAAATACTACTGTTAATGTGAGACCCCTAATTAACAAACTCAAGAGAATCATAATATCAAATGTATACCCTTTTATTCCAAACGAGGAAATCACAAATATTTTCAAGAATCATGACATTAAAACTACCTCCAGTATATCCTTCATCAGAGCTGGTCTGTCTGACCCTAACCTCAGTCACATTATGAGCTTCAGAAGGCAAACATTTATCCAACCTGAGGAACTTCACAAACTCCCTCAGTCATCAGTGATTGTATATGAAGGTACACCATATAGAATCTTTTTCTCGGCTGAAAACATTACTTGTTTCAACTGCAAAATGGAAGGCCATACTGCTAGTAACTGCCCCCAAAATCTCCCCAAAGAGAATTGCCTTCTGGACACTCCCAGCACAGACAAACCAACTATCCCTTCTAATAATATGGAAGTGCAGCCTACCATAACTGAAACACCCACTGCCCCCTCCACCAGTGACCCTATGAACTTTCCTCCCCTTCTTAAAAGAAGCCTCCCCAATGAATCCTCTTCCCTATCTGAAGCAACTAATGATGTTAAAGATAATAATGAAGATAATAATGTTAAAAAAACTAAAAAAAAGAAACAGAAAAAGAATTCTTCAAAACATGAAGAACTGGACCAAGATAGCAATCCTGATAAAACACTTGAAGACATGCTCAGCCCAACTAAAGATCTGCTTGAAATGAATCAAAACTCTTTTCCTCTGTCAGCAAATCAATTACACTTACTACTAGAAAATACTCTGGGCTCTGCTGATCCTCTAACCATAGTAAAGGACTATTCTAATGATATTCCAGCCGTTATAAAAATGCTCAATGACATTTACCCTGTATTAAAGGATAGAATTATCAAAGGCAGAGTCACCAGACTAATAAAAAAACTGCAGAAACACCTACCGGAATCAGACACATCTGAGTCTGAATCCAGTATGGAAACTACCTGACACTAAATTTTTTAACTCAGGTCTCTTAAAAAACACCATTCCCCCTTGCTAAATAAATTTCAAGCAAACAAATGAAGATACTCCAATGGAATATTAATGGATACTATTGTCGTCTTGAGTATCTGCAACTATTATGCAACAATTTTGACCCAGATATCATTTGTTTGCAAGAAACCAATTTCAAGGGTAATCACTCAGCTATTATTAAGAATTATCAATGTTTCTTTAAAAATAGAACCACTGATCATGCTTCTGGTGGAGTAGCTATATATTTAAAAGCTTCAATTTTGGCTGACAACCTTATGATAAAATCTGACTTGGAGGCAGTTGCGGTGAAGGTTGTAGCACCTATTTGTATCAATATATGTAACTTATATATCCATAACAACCATAAACTTGACTACTTGGAGCTCAGCGACATCCTAAAACAATTACCAAAACCCATATTGATTCTGGAGGACTTAAACAGTCATCATCCAGTATGGGGCTCATTTAAGACCGACAGAAGAGGTATATTAATAGAAGCATTTGCAGAAGACTCTGACTTGATAATTATAAACACAGGAGGACCCACCCACATCAATCCCAGTAACGGCAAAGTTAGTGCCATTGATATAACAATGGTATCGGCCCCTCTTGCTCCAAAATGCTCATGGCACGTCCTTGAATATCCATACGACAGTGACCATTATCCAATCATTATTGATATTGACTTACCCGGCTCTGGTGACACACCTTTCCCTCCTACCAGCAAGCTGAACTATAACAAAGCTGACTGGGCCATGTATCAAGAAATCGTTAGCTCTGCCTCATCTAGTTTTCATCTGGATGAGAATGAATCTGACATCAATCACATAGTCCAAGATTTTACCAACATTATCATAGGAGCTGCATACCAAGCTATTGATTCTTATCAGGTTAAATCTAATAAGAAGAGAGTCCCCTGGTGGAACAACGAATGCCGGGAAGCTATCAAAGCAGCTAAACGTGCCTTCAATAAATTCAAAAGAAGAAGAACTTTAGAGAACAAGACTGCTTACAAGAAAACTAGGTCCCACGCCAGAAGCATTATCAAAGAGTCGAAAAAGAAATCATGGACTAATTATGTATCATCAATCAATATAAACAACATGTCTGAATCATGGAAGAAAATAAAGTCCATTCAGGGCAATAAAGTAACTAACAACATCCCTTTTTTACAATCTCAGAACAAGATTATTAGTGATTCTGCGACAATTGCCAACATGCTCGCTAAAACTTTCCAATCCAATTCTAGTTCAGCGAATTATGATAAAGAATTCTTGAAGGTTAAAGATGTAATTGAAGACTCCTATAACAACTACCTCCAAAACCCATCGGCACGTTCTGACCTACTTAATGTTCCAATAACAATGCAGGAAGTAAACGAAGTTATTAATGTGACAAATAACTCGACACCTGGGCCGGATGGTATCTCCAACATCCTCATACGGAATCTTCCTGTAGAAGGCAAGGAAATCCTCCTAAATATTTTTAATTTTATGTTTAAAAATAAAACCTTCCCCAATAAATGGAAAACAGCAACTGTTGTCCCCATTCCTAAACCTGGCAAAGCAAGATCCTACCCGATTAACTATCGCCCGATTTCCCTAATTTGTAACCTGTGTAAGATAATTGAAAAGATTATTGATAGACGTTTAAGATGGTTTTTAAATCACTATAACATCATTGAAGATAATCAATTTGGCTTTAGACCTGGGCATTCTACTTACTCACATCTTATTAGCGTGGACACCTACATCACTGAAGCCATCCACAACAGACAACATGTCATGGCCGTCAACCTAGATGTCCAAAAGGCGTACGATATGGTCTGGATACCTCGAGTTATATGGATACTTAAAGATATCGGCATTAATGGTAACATTCTTAGTTTTATCATGAATTTTACTAGTGATCGATGTATTCAAGTGCGTGCTAACAACCAGTTATCCGAAATAATCAAGCTGGAGAATGGACTTCCACAAGGCTCCACCCTAAGCGTAACGTTATTTTTGATCGCAATTAAGGATGCTGGTCAGTATATCATATCACCTACGATCATTCGCAAGTATGCGGATGATATGATAATCCTCAGCAAAGGAAAGAACCTCGCATCTACGCAGAGTATTACACAAGATGCATTGAACTCAATACATAAATGGTCGCTAAGCTCAGGATTCATAATATCTCCAACCAAGTCCGAATGCATCCTGATATCTAGGCAAAATATAGCTGGAGATCTTAATCTAAAAATGGGAGAGGTAGCAATAAGAAGAGTCTATTCAACTAGAATCCTTGGTCTTATTTTTGACTGTAAGCATACTTGGAAAGAGCACATTAAAGATCTCATCACTGATGTCAAAAGAAGAACAAATCTACTAAAATGCATGAACTATAACAACTGGGGCGCAGACAAACATACCTTGCTCCTCACTTACAAAGCTATTGTTCGTAGTAAAATCGACTATGGGTGCATAATATATAACAAAGCCAAAAAGAACCTACTCAAAAAATAGGATCCTGTACATAATAGAGCGCTTAGGATATGTACTGGATGTTTCCAGACAACGCCAACAGGTAGCATCCTTATCGAAGCCTCGGAACCAACCCTGCAATTTCGACGGGATTATCTGACTATCAAATATATAAGCAAAGCCTCCTCGTCCAATAACAATATTATACTCAATGATATTAACCCACCAATCAGATCTGCTCCCATCCACCTACAATCATACCCAAAAACCTTTTACGAAAGCACCAAAGATATAATCAGAGCCTACAACCTCCCAAACATATCGGTGGGAAGGTATAGAACACCTAAATATCCTCCCTGGGTCACACCAAAATTTACTGTCGATTCCTTTCCCAAGAATTTCTCCAACTCTAACTTGAACGACTCCGACGCTGATCTTATCCTCAACGAGATTCTCAATAAATATCAAGATCGCGATGTCATCCACATCCAAGATACGCTGGAAACAGACAGAATGGGCTTATACATCCAATCTCCATGGAAGACCTTTCATATCAAGTTTAGGAACTTTGCAAGTAAAAATAGAGCTTACAATTATGCTTTCCTAATGTCAATGAACCTTGTCAAATCCAATCCAACTAAAAAATGTATTATTTTATCAACATATATACCGAATGGCATTAAAGTTTCACCCAGTAATTACCTACAATTAATCTTCACCAACCTGCTTGAAATCTGCAAAGAGACAGCTGACATGTGTATTCAACCTGTGGTGATCCACATTACAAAAAATGTAGAAGCAAGAACTCCGATTAGCAGATCACCCACACCTATGTTGCTTATTGACTTTGAAGAGAAAGTAAACAACAAAATGTCTTATACAATTGAGGATTACGTGAAGTTTATTGGCAAAGTCATGAGAAAAATGTGGTCAAACCAATGGAACAATCTCAAAGCAAGCACAACGCATAAGAAAATTGGTGAATTTTTTGCCCTCAAAACTAATGAAAATCTCTCACGTCGTGAACAAATAACTCTTTCACGCATCAGATCCGGCCACACCAAATTTTCCCATAGTCATATACTAGAGAAAAATTCCATCCCAGTATGTACCTCCTGCAATTGCCCGCTAAACATTAATCACATCCTCCAGGAATGTCCCCAATTCAATTCTGTTAGACCTCAATTCTTTGCTAAGGAAAGATTTAGTGCCATTCTAAGGGATAATACTTACCAAAGTAATGTTTTAAAATTTTGTAATGAAATAGGTATTTCAGGAAATATTTAACTGTATTAGAATAACGTAATTTTCTATTCTTTTTTTGTAGTAATTAACAGTTATGTAATTTTTACGTTTAAGTTTTGTTTTTATATCCATATCATCTCTGTACTGTAACCTCAATTGTAACCTATATATTGTAAAAACTAAAAATTGACAATGTAAAATATAATATATTGTATTTATTTAGTCGCTAATGACCAAGCCGTTGATGCGACTTAAAATAAATTAAAAAAAAAAAAAAAAATTACGCATGGCTACGGTTTTGATTTTTTCCTGAACATCTAATAAAATCGTCTTTCGTTGAAAGACGAAACTATCACTAAGAGTTAAGAAAGGTTCTATTGATAAACGTTCTAAACGATTAAAGTGTTACTCGTTACCTAAAGATAGATACAGAAAAAAACTACACTAGGGTCCTCCGTTAACAGCCCATTGACATGCGACTGTCAAAGAGTAAGCAAAAAGTCAATATACCAATATAATATTAAAGTCTGTTAATTCGTACATTGAGTAATAAATCACGACCATCATCCAAAGTGACTTAAGAAATCAAATGGAATTATTGAATGATAATGTTACCGATGTTTCCGCCTAAGTTATGTTGTGGCCATCATCCGGGTAAGTGAAAAAGAACCTTATGATTCATGTAATCCAATACATCCATAGTAGTGAATGACAATACGTGTTGCATTCGTTACATAGACATCGCGTTGACTGAAGTGTCCAACATTATTTAGGTCGAAACGTCGGTAACATTATCACATTCAATAATTCATTTGATTTGTTAAGTCTGTTTGGATGATAGTCGTGATTTATTTACTCAATACAAGCAGAAATGTCTCTTGCCACAATAGTCGAACACAGAGGAATCTGTTAACTGGCAACAAAAAATTGAACCTATTATACTTAGCAAATCTAGATGTCACTAGGAATTGAGTTCCAAACTGCTATTAGTACTGAATGGGTGGGGAAATAGATGGTAGAATAATGAAGTTTTTGCTATCTTTCGGTCGGTAGGCAATGGTTTTCCCAAAATTTTCTCATGCAAAAAAAATATCATATTAAGTGCTAGTTATATACTATAGTTATTAACGTAAAACTATCGTAAGAGATCTTATTAAATTATGTTAATAGAGCATTATGTAGTCTCGCCGTCAGGTCGATTTTGATAACCAATCGAGTGTAGTAATAATATATTATGAATCTAGTATCGTACGTTTCATCCATTTTGTAAAATTTACAATAATCTGTTATAAATTTTGTATTATTTGTAATATTGTTATATTATTGTTTTATTTTATTTATATTATATTATTTTTATTGTAACATTTATATTATTGTTCAAATTTCATTATTGATCCTGCAAAATGTGACAAACTGACGTTGGCAGCTGGATAGGGGACACTGAAAAATTGAATTTTTTGTTTCCTAAAAATACTTATTAAGAAACGGATTATGGGAATTAATAGTAGGGCATTACTTCTGCTCTAATAAGTGCTGTTACAAAACTGAACTCAATTTCTCAAATTTTGATTTAAGATAAGCAAAGTGAAAAAAAAACAATTCGTGTAATAATATTATATTTTATTTTATAGATTTTAATTTCTTTGGCATATATAACAGATTCTATAATGTAGAGGTCTTCTTAGTTCGAAATATGCAGGTTTTTAGGTAATGTGTATTGGACTTAGCATTGTTGTTAAGTGTTATTTCAATTCCGCGGACAAGATTGTGATACAAATGTCACACTCCTGTTTGCGTGAAAGAGCATTCATTTCCTCCTCATACCAGTAAAAGAGAAGCATCGTAATGTATGAATAGGTAAACATTTGTGAATTTATTCAAGTACTGAACAGCAATAGCATTGATGCGTGACTGTCTATTGTGATCTGTGTCGCACCTGTTTATACGTCAGGCTACGCTTTAACTGTGGTATAATTCCGAACACGCTCAGCGCACCGACCCGAACACTCGGCAACCAACACTTCGTCGCGTGCCTCTGTTAGCTTACGTGCGTAGCGTGTCTGGATCAGCCAAGTGTAAACGCTATGAGGTGACTTCAATTGCGTTGGAGGCTCAAGGTTACGTGAGACTAACCTTACAAGGAAAACAATTATGATCACAGGGGGATTTCTGTCAATCCTGGATGATCGTTAGAGAAAGCAGATTTAGTCCTGTTGGAGGAAAACAAAGATAACATTTCATAAGTATAATGAGTATACTTACGTACTTATAAGTAAGCATAATGAAGTACATTTGAATATAATGATTATACTTACACGGAATATTCGGTACCCTTAATTGCTGTCTAGTATTTAATTTTCGTTGTAATATTTTTTGTAAATTATGAATGTATTTTAGTTTCTGAATGCTTAATGATATTTACTTCAGCAAATTGTTTAGAATTATTTAATTTACACCAATTATTTATAATCTATTATTGTCTAGTTTGCAATTTAGCGATACAATTCGTTTGGCGTTAGGAAACGATGTCAATATGAATAACCATATGCAACAGCTTTTTTTTTAATTATGCTTTATTTAGAAGGTCGCATGAACTACTAGGTCATTAGCGACCACATTCAAAATACAGTATATACAGTGTACAACAGAGAATACAACAAAATTTAAAATTAAACCACAAATAAATAATTTGTCAATATAGGTAACTTTACATGAGGACAATTAACAATCATATTCAACAGCAACATAATATAAACAGAGAACATCACCAAAAAACATGTTGGGCATTACTATACATTATTTGATAATACAAAATTGTACAATATTGGTGTTTAACAGATTTTTAGTTTCTTACAGCTTATTGAATAGGTTAATTTCCTTTAAAAATTTAAAGACATTTTCAATGTGGTGTTTGTTGTTAAGGATTTCTAGGAGAGTGAGAGGTATTGCATATTTTTTGCGGATATCTTTGTAAATGGGACAGAACAATAATATGTGTGGTATAGAGAGGGCAGATTGACATTGGTCACAATTTTTTTGTATTTCTTTTGTTAGTAAATGCTGATGGGTGAGTTTGGAATGGCCAATTCTTAAGCGGGTGAGCACAGTTTGATATTTTCTCTTGTGAAGGTAAGGAAGGTGGTAATCGAAGATACTTTTCCTGATCTGATGTAGTAGGGTTGGTGATCTTGTCCATTCAGTATTCCAAACATCCTTATTTCTTTGATGAAGTTCTTTTTTGATGTCATTGTGGGAGACTGCATGCTCTTCCAAAGGTGAATTAATAGAGTCTTTAGCTGCTTCATCAACTAATATATTTCCGGCAATACCTCGGTGCGATGGTATCCAAATGAGAATTATTTCCTTATTGATGTGTAATAAGTCATAATATAAGTTAGCTATTTCATTTACTATAGGTTCCTGGTTTTCAGTATTACTTAAACGTACTAGCACACTTTTGGAATCTGTAAAAATAACAAATTTGTCTTCGGTTTGTTCTTGAATATATTTGAAGGCGAGAAGAATGGCGTATGCTTCGCAATAAAAAATAGAGCAATAATAATTTAGCCTTGATTGTAATAGTGTCTCTTTAATTTGTACTGCACAGCCAGCTCCGATCTCTTGACGGGAGCCATCGGTGAAGATGTGCGTATATCCAACGTATTTGTTATAGATTTCGTTGAAGTAGGCTTGGTAAATTAACGTATTAGTTACCTTTTTTGGAAGATCATTAAGGCTGATGTTGATATTTATTAGGGAAGGAATCCATGGAGGTCTTTTTTTAACCGTGGTAGTTCGAACAGTAGGAAATGTGAAGTGAATTTCTTCAAGATACTGGTTCAGGAGATAATAAACTGGTTTGGGAGCATACTTTTTCTCTGTATACTTTTCGTAATATTTTCTGGAGAAAACATTCTTATAAACAGGATTATTAGGAGTGGATGATATTTTACAGGCATAAGAAAATCATAGTTTTCTTCTTCTGATGTGAAGAAGTTCTTCATTGGATTCCGCAAGAATACTCGAAATTGGACTCGTTCGATATGCGCCAATGGCAAATCTTAACCCGGCTGAGTGGACTAGATTAAGACTATTTAATATTGTTGGCCTAGCTGATTGGTAAATAATTGCTCCATAATCTATCGTAGAACGAATGAGAGCTTTGTATGTTGATAGTATAACATTTCTGTCGGCTCCCCACGATGCTGATGAAATGGCTTTTAATACATTTAATCTTCGAAGGCATTTAGCTTTCAAATTCTTAATATGTGGTTTCCATGTTAGTTTACTATCAAATAATATTCCTAGAATTTTGATTAGGCTAGAACATTTAAGTTGTTGTGGTCCTATTGTAAGTTTTAGCTGATCCGATAAGTTACCCCTTTTATTGAAAACTATACATTCAGATTTGGATTTAGAGATCTTGAAACCTGTCGTATTGGACCAATCTTGAAGTTCTTTTAAAGTAATTTGAAGCAGTTCTTGAGATGTTTTAATATTTTTTCCACTTAATGTTATAGTGATATCATCTGCAAACAAATATACTTTCACTGGTCGATGGATATGGTTCGTGATATCATTTATGGCAATCAAGAATAGTAGTACACTAAGCACAGATCCTTGAGGCACTCCGTTCTTTATTGTATATTTGTTCGAGAAAATATTCTTGAATTTAACTTGTAAAGATCTATTCTTCATGAACTGGGTTATGAAAGTTAGTATTTGGCCATCTATCCCCATTTCGTGGAGAATTTTGATGATTCGATCTCTCCAGACCATGTCGTAAGCTTTTTCCATATCTAAACTAACTGTCACAATATGTTGGTTTGTTATAAAGGCATCACAAATGTCACTATGGATGTTTACTAGATGGTCAGTTGTAGAACGATTTCGTCTGAAACCACTTTGGAATGGTGAAATGTTATTATGATGTTCGAGGTACCAATTAAGTCTTCTACTGACAATTTTTTCCAGTAATTTGCAGAGGGTGGACGTTAAGGAAATAGGTCTGTAATTATCCGGGTTGGTTGGATCTTTGTTAGGTTTAAGAATCGGGATAACTATAGATTCTCTCCATTTGTCAGGAAATTCGCCAGTGGTTATTATTTCATTGAAGAGTCGAGTTAGATATTCAATAGTATTTGTCGGCAGTTCTTTCAGAAAAACATTGTATATTCCATCTGGTCCTGGGCTTGAATTTCTAGTACGAGATAGCACAATCTCAACTTCTTGTACTTGTACGGGATAATTTAATGTAGGATTACTTGACGAATTTTGTTGAATAATTCTATCCATTGTTATATTCGAATTAGATTTGTATATTTGAAATTCATAGTTAAAGTTACTGTCGCTTGAGTTATTAGCAAATGTAGAAGCTAGAATGTTGGCAATTTCTTCGTTAGAAGAGGTAGTTCTGTCGTTATGTACCATAAATTTAGGGTGAAAGTTCTGCTTGTAGCAACCATTGATAGCTTTGATTTTTTTCCAATTGTCTGCTGGGTTAGAGAAGCAATTTATTGATGAGATAAAATCAATCCAACACTGCCTTTTATTTTCTTTATATATTCGTCTTGCTTTTGCTCGTGTTCTTTTATAATCAATATGATTTTCTATGGTTGGATGCCTCTTGTATTTGTTGAATGAGTGTCTGTATAATTTATGGGCATTTTTGCAGTCTTCATTCCACCAAGGTAGTTTTTTCCTTATTGGTTTTCCTGAAGATTTTGGGATTGTTTCATCAGCTGTTTTGAGGATGAGATCAGTCAGTTTCTCAATTTTTTTATTGAGGGAGATTGAGGAATTCTCTTCTAACATATTAATTTCATTTATTTTTGTTGATAATATTTCTTTGTATCTGTCAAAGTTAGCGTTTTGGAATTTCCATCGAGGATGATAGTTAGTGCAAGCAGACACTGAGGTATTATTGAAGTAAGATATGAGAATGGGAAAATGGTCACTTCCATGTAAGTCTTCTGTAGTACTCCAGTCCCATTTAGAAGCAATAGAGGATGAACATATTGTTAGATCAATATGCAACAGCTTCTGATTAATCAAAGCAGTAACTTGTTAGGATCGATCCTCTCTGGGTGGAAATAATTCGTAACGCCTGCAAGTATGGTTTCCATTTAGGGATATCGATGAAAACATCGATCAGAAACATGGAGATATTAAAGTACATGTTTTTATCGATGAATTCGTCGGATCGATATTTTTCCAGAAACATCCATGTTCTCAAAAAAAAGTCTCATGATGTAAATAAAATAACCAATACATATTTTTTTATTTTTACAATATGGTATATTATATTACATATTAAATATTATATTATATTAATATCGCGAATTTATCTAACATTTGAATTTGCATGAAGGTTTATTGGGCACAATGTATTAATGACCAACAACGTTTACAAGTTTTCATAATCTTTATGAAATAATCATTTTTGTTTCAAATGTTGGCATCTCTGTTCTAGATTCAAGAACAGAAATTATTCTAGCATGCCGAGCTTCATATTCACATATGACTTTTGATGCTTCTGAGACTATTTTTAGATGTCTTTCGACTACTTGCGTTTGGCGTGGATAATTTAACAACTCTTTTTCGTATTTCTTAGGTATCATTAATGATTAATACCCTTTTTTGTTTATTGAGCCAAATATGCCCATTACTCCCATGAAAAATTGTTGATTATCTCTATGTTAATAGAATACATGCAATTAAAATCCACCATGCAATTAAAAATCCACACCTACCAATTAGAATTCAGTAAAGGAGTCAAATCATTTAATTAAGAAACTATAACACAGACGTAGCCAAGGTATTTGCAGTCGGTCATGAAACATGAACAAAATTGTTCATCACATATTACATATCTACAACAATTACATATAAACAGCAAATGAATAAAACTAAATTACGAAGTAAACGTTAAGCTAGTTGACTTATGGAACAACATAAAATATTTTACGTGAATAAATTAAATGTTTTACGTGTAAAACATTTGATCTTAGGATTACGAAGGTAAAAAATGTAAACGTCAGTTGTGTTTACCTGTTCTAAAAAGTACGGTGTAGCAAATCTGTGTCAAAATGACTAGTTTTTTCCTCAATATTTATGCAGGATGTATTCTCTCTTATACTGTCTTTACTTTTCGAGAGAAGTTATGTTTTCATGACTTTGTCAGATTCTTTTAATGTTTTATCCGCAGTATGTTCAGTACCTTCCATTTGAAAATATTTCTTGCAAACAAAAACAATGCCAGGCCCACTAAAATAGATATTTTTCAAAAGCAATACTACGTCATTAAATGTATATCTCGGATGGTAAAGATGTGCTTGAATTTCTTAGAATTTAAATTATTCTTGAATGGAAAAATGTTGAACGTAACATGCGTATAAAAGGGTATAAATTGCACTTGTGGTATGTAGGAAAACTCGCTCCTATCGTTGCTTATTTTATTGAACACACCACTTATGCAATTATGTACTCTTTTCGGTTATTACTATAATGAAACACTAACAATGTGTTTAATTACAGGTGGCTCACATAATTTATTCCATTGGAATAAAATGTGTAATCTTCAGTCTCAAAATTAATGTCAGAAATTTCGGGAAAACGCATTTGTACATTTTTTGATGCCATCAAAAATGTGTCATCGAAAAATGCCAAAAATTATATTGAATTATATATATTATCATTATATTTTGCACTTACGGAGAGATACAGTACATACTGCTCAATCGAAATTTATATTTACTCTTTATTTAATGTATATACAACAACAAAGACGGGACAGTGGTCACGTCGGCACGCGGGAACATGGCAACAGGAACAGTTGAAAAAACTGATAGTCACCGGGGAACTTTCAAAAAGGGGATTCTTCGTCCGACACCACATCGCCACTGAGGATGTCTGCCGTAGTTGCGGACGAAACGTATGGGAATATGTTTTCCAATGGACCACGGCCCTTCAGCCCGGAAGAAATCGTTGACTACAACTCCGGCCGTGAAAGCCTACATTGTTTTATATACAACTAGCTGACCCGGCGAACTCTGTTCCGCCTTAACAGATAACTCCGTTCCGCCCAAACATACGAAAACCCGCGAAATCACGTGAAAACGTGCGAAATCACGCGAAAACATGCGAAATCACACGAAAACGTGCGAAAACGAGCAAAAACGTGTGTTCTCACACAGGAACGCTGTCGAACGGGATAAACAGTATCCTATGTCCGTCTCCTGGCTCTAAGCTTCCTGCTCACCAAGTCGGTACAGCCGTTCTTGAGTTATAAATAGTGTAACTAACACGACTATATGTAGACATAACGGCGAACGAAAGGCGGCTATCATTATCGCCTTCTGTTATCAGTGCGGCGTTACAACAATGGGTTACAACAGGCAACAATGACCGCTA
The DNA here is from genome assembly GCA_011170035.1 of Teleogryllus occipitalis. NCBI lineage: Eukaryota > Metazoa > Arthropoda > Insecta > Orthoptera > Gryllidae > Teleogryllus > Teleogryllus occipitalis. The sequence continues at coordinate 149,425 of BLKR01001777.1, forward strand.
ACATGCGAAATCACGCGAAAACGAGCAAAAACGTGCGTTCTCACACAGGAACGCTGTCGAACAGGATAAACAGTATCCTATGTCCGTCTCCTGGCTCTAAGCTTCCTGCTCACCAATTTTCAGCCAAATCGGTCCAGCCGTTCTTGAGTTATAAATAGTGTAACTAACACGACTTTCTTTTATATATATAGATTTGTCTGCTTTTTTGGAATTAAAGCCTCTTAGAATTTTCTACAAGAGAAGACAGAGTACAGTATAGAGTTGTTTTCTAGAGAGTAGAATTTACAATACACCTAACCGGTTACGACTGCAAAGCCCGAAAATGAGCCCTTCGCCGTCAAAATTATGTTACTAGCGGAACCCTAAACGTTGTTCTGCCGTTCATCTCCCCATCTCTCCGTTTCTCCCTCTCTCTCCATCTCTCCCTCCCTGTTTCCGTCTCTCCCTCTCTCTCTCTGTCTCTCTCCTCTCTCCCCCTCTCCCCTCCCCCCTCCCCCTCTCTCCCCCTCTCCCCCTCTCTCTCCCTGTCTCTCCCTCTCTCTCCCCGTCTCTCCCTGTCTCTTCCTCTCTTCTTCTCTCTTCTTCTCTCTTCTTCTCTCTCCTTCTCTCCTCTCTCCGTCTCTTTCTCTCTTCGTCTCTCTACCTCTCTCTCTCTCCGTCTCTCTACCTCCCTCTCTCCGTCTCTCTACCTCTCTCTCTCCGTCTCTCTTTCTCTCTCTCTCCGTCTCTACCTCTCTCTCTCTCTCCCTCTATCACTCCGTCACTCCGTCTCTCCCTCCGTCTCTCCTTCCGTCTCTCCCTCCGTCTCTCCCCCTCTCCCTCCGTCTATCCCCCTCTCTCCGTCTCTCCCTCTCCGTCTCTCCCTCTCCGTCTCTCCCCCTCTTTCTCGGTCTCTCCCTATCTCTCTCGGTCTCTCCTCTCTCTACCTCTTTTTCTCTCCGTCACTCCTTCCCTCTCTGTCCGTCTCTCTCTCTCTCCGTCACTCTGTCTCTCCTTCTCTCTTTCCGTCTCTCCCTCTCTCCCCGTCTCCCCTCCTCTCTCTCTCTCCGTCTCTCCCTCTCTCTCTCCATCAAGAAGCATCTGCATCTTGTGCATCTTGAGCATATTCTTGCGTGTGACATGGCCTATGTATTAATATGGCCAAATAGTTAGCTTTCATATGTTGGTTGTATTTTGTTGTATTGGCGTTTTTTGATAATAGACAATGTAATTGAGAGCAGGTAATGTTTCACATGTGACTGCGGTTGTCGTTAGCTAGTATGGCGAGTGTTCCCCTCGCTTCCGGCAAATGGCGCGTTTGCTGGTACACAGCTGACCGTTAAAAAAGCTGTTTTCTCGTGGTCGCGGATATGTAACTGACTGAAAAATAGATAAAAACAATCTTAGAAGTGGGATGTATATCGTGTCAAACTTTGAGTTCAATCAAAGCAGAACTTTTAGAGTTTTTGAAACGTGCACTAATCAACTGAACACACACACACACACACACACATATTGTGAGCTTTTGCCCTGTCCAACGTGGGCTGGCTGCTTGCCCGGCTGCCAGTGGTAGTGAGAACTGACCTGCGTAGCCACTTATAGTATCTGGCAGAGGATTCGGGAGACATGCATGACTGGTTTTCTATCATTAAGTGATCTGATTATATAAGAATTATGGCTTTAATTATACTAGTACCACACAAAACAAACACTTATACCCCATACATCATTATCAGTGCTACATCACAATTGACGCCTACTGCGCTCTTACTCTCTACTCATCTCTCGTAACACACACTCTCTCTCTCTCTCTCTCTCGACCGTCTTTCTCTCCACCTTTTAAATGTTTGTGGGCGGTTGCCCCATTTGGCGATCTCACCCGAAATGATCCGTGACCGGCGCTGGTAGGTGGTGGTCTCCGGTGGTAGCGAGGCGCAGTCAGTTCCAGTCGACGCCGGGTCTCCCTCGTAACTCGCTGAAGTGGCAGCGTGGCGAGAGCGATGCCTCAGGGAAGGCGCCCTCCGTCTTCCGTTGCTTCTCCTGGCGTCCGTACATATGGGGCGGACATGCTTGCGTGCGTGCACGTGGTAACGTTCACGCTTGTACCAGTCTTCGGCGGCTAATGCCTCCGCGCGAGACACTGATCGCGGCACTCGGCAGCCATACGGCGACGCGACACTTAGAGAAGCCGAACCAGAAGCGAGAAAGTTCCGACTCGCTCAGAAATAGCAGAAGCTCGCTCACCGAAGAATTTTCAAATAAGAAGACTGGGGAAGCTCCTATCTCCCTATTTATGGTATGCGCCATTTCCCCTCCCGTCATGATGATGCGGTGGCTCCCCGCCAATCACGCATCGGGTTGTGCGTCACGTGACCTGTCTCATCTGGCCCACGAACCGTCACCTAGCGCCCCCTTGCAGCTAACCTACTAACCGCCCTGTGACGTAGGCCTTCGCGCCCTTTCACTAGACGAGACGCGCCCTTCCCATGACGTCAGGGGTTTTTCCTTGGCGTGGGTTTGACAAGCATTTAGGCATTTCCGTCTCTTTGACTTCCTTTGGCCGAGAGGCTTATGGCCGAAAATAGCTCGTGGTGTTCTGTGCAGCTACAATATATATGTGTATATATATATATATATATATATATATATATATATATATATAACATTGTATATAAATAATATTAGCTGACGCGAAATACCAAAAACAATTTTCTTAGCAAAATATTTTATAGTGATAAAATGAATATATATTTCGTGAAAGATTTTTTATAGAATTAATTACTTTTGATATCAATTTATTTAAAATAATAAAAAACGTTCATTTCGACACCTAACTGTTGCAGATTTCATAACGGAGCTATTTGAATTTACAAGTCTAACGAATATAGAATGAAGTAAATTAAAATCTAAAATGCCTTCTAATTAACTTATGGTAAAACAGAAGGACAATAAAAGGGGATATTTTGGTGCAACTATCTAATTCTCAAGATATTCTATTTTAACATTATTTTTTAAACTTTAAATATTTATTATTTAAACAATTAATTTTATTATTAAATTTTCATTTTTTAACTTTTTAACATTATACTATTAAAAAGTAGTTACCCGGTGACAACATATCGAAACGATTATAATTTCTAATCGATAAATTCAGATATATACGACAACGAAAAATAACCCAAAAGTGGCATTTTCGAGACACAGAATTTTCCTCTAAATATTGTTAAAAACTTTATTATTATGATAATCTTCTTTTCTCATAGGAAACTTAATTTTCAGAGGCCAGTCGGGAAAAAGAAATTTTTTTAGCCCACAGTACTGCTCTGTAATGCTGTTCTGATAGTGTCTTTCGTAAAATGGATTCGAAATACATATATTATTAGGAACTACTCTGAAAAAGAACTAATTGAATTTACGAATTATAATAATCCTTAATGTTACGTTACAAAAATAATTGAAGTATTTTGTACTATTACTGACAATTCATCAATTTGAATTTTAGTATACTATTTTGTCTTATTATTGAAACTGAGTATTACGTACTTCTATGCAGCAAAACAAATAATAAGATTAACCTCTTCTTTCTTCCTAGTTTGTTTTTTTCTATAGTTTCTGAAGAATGTTTGTTTCTCATGTCGCGTAACTCAAGCTCTCGAGTAATTTGATTGATACAGAGACCTTCACTTCAGCATTTATCTTCTTCTGTCGCTTCCTCAAACACTGAGCCGATTTTACTGATGCAGAATAAATTAATGTGATAATGTTGAGTAAATAAATTGATTAGAGTAACCCTGAATATGGAGTAATGGGTAATTATCAATAATCGTGAAATATGCTCATCGTGAAATATGTGTAATAAACTTCCGTAAATCTCATTTTTTGAACTAGTATTTTACAACAATTATTTCAGAAATGTAATTCTATAATTTACAGAAATACAGAGTTCATCTGTAATTTACAAATATAGAGTACAGTCTACACTGTATTTGCGAATCATTAAGTTTTACTAGGAAAACTCAGATTGCGGTATACAAGGTCTACAATGATCTCCGTTGACCATGCGACGCTCTGTCAAAGACTGATTTGCCAACTTATTCCCATTTTAACGTGGCTTTCTTAAAGGCTAAAATATGTTGTTACATTTGTACACGTATGTAACATTTGAACATTAGAATATTCCTCTTGCACTGGTGTTCAGTAAGTTCACGAAAGTTTTTGTTGCATCAGAATGTGATCTGCTGAACTTCAGTGCATGGGGGATTGTCTAACAATCAGTAGCCAATGTGACAAGTTTAATTTGGTTACATGAAATTTCAGACATGTTCATTAGCAAAAAGTTATAATTTTTTGACCTATCTGCACGCCCTAGAAATTTATAACACTTACTATGTAATATGTCTCGAAATATATGTGGCCTAGATAACCGACGTTGCTAAGGTGAAAGGGCCGTAGCTGCCTCGGCTCGGATATTTGTGTGTTCGTGTTGTCCGTACGTGTTCTTTCTATAGTTTCATCTACAGTTAAAGAAACCACAGAGGTCGCTGAATGAGAAAGTTTTTAAAAACCGATCTAAAATATGCTACAAACTAGTAAGGCTTGTAGCAGGACGAAGATGATCACTTGTCATTTCTCCCCACTTGTGAGGATATGGTGGAAAATACTCGTATTATTCAATGAAGTTATACATGTGTCATTTATGCCTGTCTGTGAACGACTTTTTGTCCTCTGGTATTCGGCAAAGATATTTCGTGCATCCGCTTAACACCAAAGCTAGATGACCTCTCTACAAGACCTAGAAGTTTGTAAAATTTAATCTGAGAGAAACAAAACAGACAGAGACACAGAGAGAGAGAGAGATACATACAGAGAGAGACATACAGAGAGAGACATACAGAGAGAGACATACAGACAGAGAGAGACATACAGACAGAAAGAGACATAGAGACAGAAAGAGACATACAGACAGAGAGAGACAGACAGACGGAGAGAGACAGACAGACGGAGAGAGACAGACAGACGGAGAGAGACAGACAGACGGAGAGAGACAGACAGACGGAGAGAGACATACAGACGGAGAGAGACATACAGACGGAGAGAGACATACAGACGGAGAGAGACATACAGGCGGAGAGAGACATACAGACGGAGAGAGACATACAGACGGAGAGAGACAGACAGACGGAGAGAGACAGACAGACGGAGAGAGACAGACAGACGGAGAGAGACAGACAGACGGAGAGAGACAGACAGACGGAGAGAGACAGACAGACGGAGAGAGACAGACAGACGGAGAGAGACAGACAGACGGAGAGAGACAGACTGAAAGAGGCAGACAGACTGAGACACATGGAGAGACTGAGACACATGGAGAGACTGAGACACATGGAGAGACTGAGACACATGGAGAGACTGAGACACATGGAGAGACTGAGACACATGGAGAGACTGAGACACATGGAGAGACTGAGTCACAGGGAGAGACTGAGACACAGGGAGAGAAAGGGAAACTGTAAATAGGTTGTATCATGATCCAAAGTAAGCACTTTTTCACGTTGGTTGAATTGAATGCTAATTGAAACGTTTTGTTGTTGTGTGTAAACGGATGGAGTCCTCTCCCTGTCTTCATACCACCACCGCAAAACATTCCTTGAGGTGAACCACTCGCTGCTCACTGTTTAGTTTCATTGACAGTAGTTATACTTTAGTGAATGTGCAATTATGAATTTACGAAATAATTGTTTTATTTTTACCTCGAACATTTGATTGAAATAGATGATTGATAAGTTCCAATGTCGAAGTGATTATTGAAATAATTGGTAAGTTCTAGGCTAGCTTCTCAGTTTCAAAATTCGTTATCCACAATTTATATGTTATCATTTAGTTTTCGTGAACATGAGTTCGCAAGACAAGAAAATGAGTGAAATTTCGTAAAGAAACTGCTTCAAGATTCAGTGTAACTTAATTTTAAGATTGTATATTTATGAAATTTTACGAAAATTGATTCGCAAACACTTTGTAGTTTTTACATTTTTCTACCTATTCTTAGAATACGTTCACTACTCAACAAATCATTGATATAAAACATTATTAATAATATATAGGCGTTTATTACTGGTATTGGCCAGTTTATAAGTCCTGATTCCTTCACGTGTTGCGCACTCTTATTTAGATGACCTCCCATGACCTCTTCAGCAATTTGTCCGCCAGATGTCCTTCCCGACTCCCTCTCCTTCTTCTCGTACCGTTTACAAACAAATTCTCTTTGCCTGTTTACCATCTGATTAGCAACCAGCGTATTTCGCACACAGCGTTCTCTGCACACATTGACGAGGGCGCCTGAGACGCAAAATAGCCACAATTCACAGGTCCTGAACCTAAATTATTTTGAGAGCTCTGTCCACTCTAGCGATAGTTTGTTCATGTATTCAGTACTAGTTGAAGGTGGCGTCGCCGACAATGTAAACTATTTTGAAAGTATTTTCATGTTTTGAAAATGTCTAAATGTCATGCAGAACTTTGTTCAAATATGTTTTTAGACTCAATGGCGATGGACATACCAATGAATTGTAGTAGCTGAAACTGTTATACCCCCCTTCAAAAATTCCAAATGCTCAAATGTATGTATCCTGTATGTTTCTTTCATAAAAGATACGAACTAGCAATGTTGCAAATAGTAATTGCCGTATAGAAAAGATTGCAGGTATGGATTATGAGGATAGTTAAAATGTAGTACATCTACATTTCGGTAGGGTTTTTTTTGCTAATATGCACATAAAAGATATCCTGGAAGCCGTTCTTCGGTGTTCTGTAATATGATCATTCTCAATTAGTTCCAAAATTTCTTTCGCAAAAGCTTCGACAACGTCATTTTATTAATCCCCGAATTACTTAACACTTCTATACTTTATTCCCCTAATCTTTGAAGAGATTAAAACTCCACAAACTTGGTCTAATTTGTGTTCTGCTATTGCTCTTTTAATCGTTTTGTAGGCGAATCTATATAAACATTAAAAGGCGACTGTTTTGTATGTTCATGTGAATAAGTGGGTCGGTTAAGTTTAATAAAGAATAAGTTGTTAGTCACATTTATTTTAAAATCGGTATTCGCACATTTAGAACATAAATATGAGAAGTCGAACGTAAGAACTAAATTTACCTCCATTCTCTGATATTACTCGCTTTTGGTTTTATCAGTATTCCCTTGAAGTTCTTCAAAGTTAATAAGTTCAAAAGCAATTCTGTTCGTAGGTTTTTACAACTTTAATTTTATAAATTGGATAATACAAATGAAAATTAAATGTAATCTACCGCGTGATAAAGTACTAACGAGATGTTCTTTTACTGTTTTGTAATTCATACATTCATTATTATTTTCAACAATTGACATTCGCCTTCCACCTTAAAGTAGATCATAGAGGATAATGTTTCGTCTTTTAAAATGAAGGCCTGCGTCTTTTCGCCTACCTTTTTACACCTCTTGTTTCATACGTTATAGCATACAGAAAGGAGTGAACCTTCCTATGATTATAGACAATAACATGTGTGTAACTCATAAAAGTTATATTATAGAAAATTGTCAAAGTTGAAAAAAAGAAGAGCATTGATAACGACTAAATGTTTGTCACTCTCACAAAATTCAATACGCACGCTAAACTTGGGCAATCATCCGAGAGCTGAATATAAAAATTACTGAAATACTTATTTTACTTAATTAGTTCACGAAGTGAGTCTTCACGGTGATTGAGTGTTGACGGATAACAAATGGTTGGAGCATATTCATTTCTAAATGAGCGCGCCAAAGACACATTCGTATGAGTAGCATACATTAATTTTTCGTACGAAATCATAACAACTTATACATTCTTGGGAACATTCTCAAAACCCAATGCGGCAGACATGTTGATTCATGTCACCGGTGTTTTATTTTCTTTTCATAACACAGTTGTTTTATAAGACCGGGACTTTTGTGAGGTACCGTACGCGTACGGCAAAGTCTATTTTATTTACTTCTTACGAGACTGGGACTTCTGTCCTATATACAAAAGCCCTGGCGGGGAATTGGTTACTCCAGCCTGGATGCCAGTTTCTCGGCACTACATTGCTAGCAGAAGGGAAGAAATAAGGTGTTCCTAGTTGCAACAGTCCCTTGTTCTTGGTTGCAACAGTCCTGGTGGTCCCCAGATGGACTCGGATTCGACACGACAGTCCCTGATACTCATGGGTTATTGAGGATGATTTTGTCCCACTGATTCTGTTGCTTATTATCAATTCGATGGTAGCTTTGAGATGACACGGCCAAGTGACCTTCAACCATATTATGCGTTGCATCCTTCAAGAGCATTGCGTTCCGGCGTAACCGAATGTGCTATGATCCAATGGTGCAGAATATCAGTCTATGTGGTGACTGCAGGAGGGTTTGAAAAACATCAAGGAGCCCACCCCCAAGGACCAAAATCCCCTTGTGGTAAATTGAACTGAAGCAGAAAGGTGAACTGCAAGGATACGAGTATCTGTTTCGGGTGAAATTTTGTTAAGACAGTCGTGATGAATGTTGTTGCGAAAATCGTGAGCTACAATACAAAAAAAACTAAGCATCTATACCTGCCTTCACAGTTTGTTTTAACAAGCGAAATGAAAATCCGGACGGTTATGACCGTCACCTATCTGGGTTTGTGTGGGTTTAACAAACCGTGGGAAGGGATGCCCTTATGGAGCCTCTTCTCCTGTTGCAAACCCTTGGGGCCAAGACCAAGTCAGCGTGATAGCGTACTTGTCTGCACAAAAACTCATAGTCGTATTTAGACGTATTTCTCTTCATAGTGGAATCGCGATAACCTCTCATTAAGATCTATTTCCTCGCTACCCGCTGGAGATAATAGTTGTAATGGGAAGATGATGCGGCCTTCGCCTGTGGTTGACCCGCGGGCACCACAAACATTTCGCAGGGGGATTGTTCGTCCTACATAGGGATCGTCAGGGTGCAATGATCCCAAATACAAATAACCTTGGAATTACTAGGGATTGCATTACAGAGCGGACTTTTTCCTATTTTCCCAATATAAACACTGTTTAACTTTTGAAGGCGTTTTTACATTTGTTAAGTTTCTTCTACTTGACTTGTAAATATTACTTTGCAGCTGTCTTAATATATTTTCTTTCTTAAATTTTGTTGTGTTATTGTAATGTAATAGAAGCTATTCAATTTTAATAAAACTAGGCAACTGAGTTTTGAAAATAATTTTCGGTGCTCGATAACAAAAACATTGCACTTCTCTCGATTGTAAACTTTCTACGTTCTAAATTTACGAAGTTCTTAATGCGAACGAAAAAATAGATTTCAACAAACCAGAAATTTTTTGTACTTGGCAATGGTACTTGAGAAATTTCGAATAATGTAAGCCATTTACTAAATTAAATATACACATGGCTTTTTCAAACCGGGCATAGAGGGATCCCTAGACTCTATGCAAATGTTTTTGGCAATTGACAAAAAATTAACTTAGTTTTTATCTTTTATTTTTTATGTTCCGTTGTTTTCTACGCTGTACTACAATATTCGACTTCTTCCACTCTTGTATGCAAATGAGAATCATTTGTTACCTTGCTTTAAAATCTTCCTCCGAGTTGGGATCTCTAGGCAACTGTCTAGTTTGTCTGGGAGGAAGTTGTCGGCTGCATACTTAAATAAAATCCATGAATTCATAATTTATTAGCTCTTTTACTAACTTCCTTGAAATTCGAAACCGCAGTTCCGTATATCCCGACTGGGGAGATCGTGTTTTGTAGGATGGAAGATCCTAAATGTATCATGATACGCTAGCGGCACGCAATAAAAATTCTGGATAAATGCGCGGCAAAAATAAACCTTCCTTCAAATCCCGTTCTAATTAGATCCAATATTAAAGCTATCAGTGCACGAATAAATGGGATCGAGATCGTTGCAGTTCTGCTCTGGCGGATAACATGCGAGTCAAAAACCTTTGGAAGCGTTGTGTGTCCAATTGGTGCCATTGCAAAATTTGAAAATGTCCAACAATTGAACCCATTTCGGGTATTGTCAAATCAGTAAGCTTCTGATCAGTGTCAGTTTCTAGAGTTTGCTAACAACAGCATAAAAACGTCCTCGGAATAGGAAATGGAGTAATTAAATGGGATTTTTATTTACGGCGAAATGCATTTCATTTAAAGGATAAATACTCATCCAACACACAGTTTGAAATTTTTCTTTTACTACGCCCATCAAAGGCATTCTTGACAACTGAAGGATGACTTTGAAGATATGAAATTAAAAATTGCACGAGCGGAAAATGTTATTTGCAATGGACAAATATAAGTCATTTTCCGATTTTAAAAATGCTAGTCATCGAGAAACCATTTCCGATATTTGTCTAGTGAGTAATATTGACGTTCATCATTGATCACATTTTATCCATCACGAGGCTGCAGTGTGATGATGTCCGTACCGCAGTGTCATATTTATCGTTTGGTGACGCGAACCATGAGTCGATGTGTCTATTTAACTCTACCAGCACTAACAAGAACTCAACCGATATGATTACGAAGAAATGCTAATAGAACTTCTATTGGAGTCTCATTAGTTTACATAAGTAATCCAACGCTATTGGGAATCCCCCTGAATTGTAAATAATAAATTTTGAACAATCTATAACTTTTGTCGCAATTTTTGATTGTTCGTGTGTGTGTTAATATGGATGTAAATTTTAGAAATTTAATTTGCTTTTGCGTGAAACTTTATATTACTCAATACAATTTGTTTACATTTGGTGCAAGAACAGCTGAATGCACAAATTGTTCCTTTTAAATCTTTATTGAAATTCTTTAAATTTGTCTCGTTAATGGATTTCGTTAAAAAATAGTAGTGCTAAGACAGCACGTACTTTCCCGCTCGTTCTGTCACCCAAAATTAGGCACAAAGTACTGAAATTTTCGAAAAATTGTACACAACCTTATTTAAAAATCTATTTTTGAAGAACAGATTTCATTAAGGGAAGAAATCTCTATCTTCATAATTGTAGTTGTAGAAACACGTTGAAAAAATCTGAATTTTTGCAATTTACAAAAAATGAGAGTTTTCAACGAAAATGAGACCTGCGCCATTCTCTTACACGTCCTTCACCCTAGTCAACAACAAAATTTAATAAAAAACGATGGGACCACTTTTTTTGAGAATGTTTCAAGGGCTTCAAATAAAGCACCCTCCAAATTTAATATAACGGTTCCTAATTCAAGAGGCCGCGACAAAAATTCGCCGTTTTCTCCTCCATTTTTACATACCTTTCTACTGCGTAAGCGGTAGCGAGAAAGTAATAAAAGTTAACAAGAGGAGTTACTAATTTATTGTGGGCTGTTAACAGGCGAAAACACATTTTTGTACACTTTGTTTTGTTTACAGAACTTTACTCCTCGACATTTGTTGCTAAGTTGTCACAACGTGTCTGACGATAACCCACTCTTACGTATTCATAGTCAGAGAAACGATGATAAACAGGAAACTTTTCAAACCCCCGTATAATGATCTTTGTTCCTTCATGAGTTGAATAGTTCCTTTTAATGTTGCCACGTGCGGCAATTGCAGGTCGTGACCACTGGAGTTGCCACTCTACGTGGCACACGGAAAGCGTTCTAAGAGTCTGGCATTCTTTGACCTAAAACTCAGAAGTTCATCCAGTGTTGTAACGAAGACGCAGATGAGACGACCCTACACGGGTAGCACATTTTTGGGGGACACTTTTTATCTCCCCTTATTATGACGCTGCCTTCGTGTTGGCAGAACGCCCCATCTCTCTTCAACGCCTTACATATTTTAGAAAGTCTTCGTTTTTTTTATTTCTCAGATGTATAGAATATGTCAGCAAAATTTGATCAAAACATTTTATTATAAGACTTATTAATTTCACATTATTATCATAGATATGATAAATTTCTTCTAGGGATCTTTCTGAAATTCTGGTGTGCACTGTCGCATTCCTTTACCTCAGTCATAAACTCAATACCTGAATACTCTTAATGGCTATTAGTCTACATTTCATTCCTCAACGACTTGAAGAGGCCCCAAATTGGAGTGCCTACGTAGATTGCTAGTCTTTCAGGAGACCTGGCTTAGTGGAGTTCTTCTAAATATTCATTCAAATCTCCATTTGTTTTATGTTGACGAACTCGGATACAGGAATATTCTCAATTATTTTTGTTCTTGACTGTCCATCGCGGAGGTTTTCAAGCTCCTCTTCGATCATACGTTTTTATCCAACTCATTTATTTAATCATATTTAGCTCTAATTTCCGATACCGTTGGAAAAAATCTTCAAGAAATCCACTTATTGTAACGAGAAATTCAACTAGTTGCAAGGAGAATTCTGTCCAGATTTTACTGACATTAATGAATATCGTAGTACCTATTTAAATTTTTGTGACAGATAGACATCTTATTTTGATATTTTTATGATTATACGAATATATTCGAGTACGCATATCTTAACTTAAAAACGATTTTTTTCGAAATACCAAGGGACTATTTATATGCTAAAGGTAATACTTCGATACTATGAATGTTCCGGTAATAAATTGTAAACTTTCTTCATAAAATTATATTTGATGTAATTTTCGATTGTGGTGACTGATGTCAAATCTACACAAAAATATTTCGAGAGGAAAGGCAGCAACGTCGTAAGGTTTTCTCAGAGTAGCTTCGCCACAGTATGCAACACTTCAGCTCATATACATTCTGACTCACTCGTTGCAGAGTTAATAAGTCCACATGTGCAAGCTGGAGATCGGAGTGCTGGATGGACATTTTGCACTCCTTTGTCATGTGATTGCAGGATGATATCACTCTGATAGTATTCGCACGGATGACCTGTTAGACAGGTGAGGATGCATAATCCTCGTTGACTAAGACCAAAAGTTTCCTCGTCGGTTACACTGGTGTGTTAATCATTCATTCTTGACTTTTTGTGCCTCGCTTTGTAATACTTATGCCTTTCCTTATGACTTGCCTTGTAATACTTATATACTAAGCAAAAGCAACTTCCAATGTAAACTAGAATGCCTTAAACAGTTAAGTGCCTGGAAAACACAATTTAGTTAGAACAACACCATATTTTAAAAATAAGAGAAGTCGTGTTATAAGAAAAGTTGTAGAGGTCCGGAAATTTTATTTATTTTTGGTCTATAATTGTTTCTAAGTTGCCGCGACTGCTCTTACGTGGATGAGTTTGTGTATCTATTCAAAATCAGCTGAAAATTAAAAAATTATCAAAAGGAAACAATTTTATTACTATTTTCAAATAATGAAAAAATTGTATGGGTCCCATTTTAGATAAATATAAGTGATGTGTTTCGTTTTAGTCAAATAGTCGTTTTTATTAAGGTAACCAATTAATGGGCCTTTCGTTGCTAATCCAAGAAATTTCGTAACGAAATTACTCACATGTTAGCAATTATCTATTTTGTATTTATGACTCATTTATGGATAAGATGAATAAATTAATATTTAGACATATTTATTATTAAGTTCTATCACATTGGTAGGTATAATATAGCATAAAGGTTGTTTGTTAGTTCAATTTTTTTGTTATAGCTAGCAGACAGAACGTTGAGAATAAAGTATGAGAAATAAAGTCATAATTGCTATGAAATTCGTTTGATTCCGGAAGCGAAGATGGAAGACAAAATAGAAATTTCGTCGAGGAAAGACTTTCTAAATGTCATCAATTATGGAGGAAAGAGGTTTACAAAATTAAATTTTGGGAACGTTTTGTTTTAATGGCTCATAGAAACGGGATGTCTTTAACATGAAAGCAAGAACCATGATTCCTCTACCGATAGAACTTTCCTTACATCATAAGAGATATCCACGGAAAGATGAGTTTCCATTGAATTATCTACGTATTCTTTATTGCTTGGAGCACTTTTCACTATCCCAGCGAATCTAGCTGTAAGAGAGACGTTCTCGCATCAAAAAGTACCAAACATCTGAACATATAAAAAGATGTTCTGTCTATGGATGAACGCTATTATCGAATAATGAAAGTTTATCTCTTTTCTCATCTTGGAAAGATTAATCAATTTTTTATCGCAAAGTATTTTAGTTCGTAAAATTGGAAGAGGAGCGTTAGGAAATCTCTCGAGGATCCAACCCTTGAGGCTCAAACTCTAGACGGTAAGCAAGAATTATTAGCAGGCTAAATTATATTTGTTCATCTTAGCTTTTACCTTAGTTTTACCTTTCTTCTCCCAGGGGAGAGTCCCTTTTCGATAACCATTGCCTCGTGACATTCTTTGTATGGAAGTGGGGCATCAAATTACAGTGATGTCGGTATCTCTGCAGGTCCAAAATAACTTTTATAACTACCATTAGATCAATGTTATTGTAAATGTTTTATAATATAATCAATAACAAATCAAATAATCAACATATCCAATACCCTTGGGGTAGATATAGAGTGGAATAATGATAGGAAATTTTATTTGACTTCAAAGACTTTGAAGGATATTTTAAAAGAATTACATAATAATGTAATTATTATTATTATTATCATTATTAGTATTATTAGTATTATTACTATTACTATTATTATCGAATTTGTATACCCAAAATTCATAGTTTAATTAACTGGAAATAAGTACGGCTTTTCTTTAGTAGTCTTACTTAATAACTTCATAAAATTTCAAAAGATACGAAAATAGCCCATTTCAAATGCTAAGGTGTTTACAATTGTTTAAAGCTAATTGTTTGTCGATTGCAATACGACAGGCCGTTTTGAGGTCGATCTCACAATACGCTGTTTTGAGGTCGGTCCCACGATTCACCGGTATTATTACCAATACCCTATTAAAACAAATGCGTTGATATTTCCAGTGTCACATTTCCTATGACAGAATTAAGTTCTAGTCGTAGTCACCCCTGACAGGTACGTTGGGGCATTACTCAAAGTGGGTGATATATGGCGACAGGGCCTCTATGACGACGGTGGAGCAACAGTGGGAAAACTGCACACGTCTTGGGTAATACCAATTCGCAGAGAAGTTCCCGGGTAGCATTGCATTTGAAAATATAGAATCACGAATAATTGGTTGACTTCTAATTGATATAATTTGATATGTTTTGACTAGTGACTGCGTTATCAAGTGATTTGTCGCTCAAACCTATTTCATTCATTAACGCTGCTTAGTTTGCATATTGCTGTATTCTAACCAATGAAACGTACAAAATTAACATTAAATATTGTGTCAAAATGTTTAGAATTGTTTAACTTTTTAAGAACTTGATGTTTTTAAAGTTAACTAAAAAGTAAATGAAATAAACACAAAAATAAAGATAAACCGAAGAAAACGTCTGAATAAAGATAAATGTATTTGAAATCAATTTATACATATATTGGAAATTATATCAACCACAGACCTAAATTAACAATAAACAGAACTATTAAGGTACTTTGGTGACATTATTTTGCATAATAGTCTTTTAATCATTACATTTCTAATTTTTAAATATATATTTTCTTAAAAGAAAAAAATCCAATGAAATTATTGTATTTGGTACCGATACGAACATTAAATTAAAAATTTATTCCAAGAAGGTCTCCCATTCCCATCTGTATTTCCTAAAGTAGTCATGACAAAAATATAAATCCAATTTTGTTCGTAACAACAAAATAATTGCTGATTTCTGATTCTGTACTCGCTGATAAACGCTCAAACTACTGAGCAAAATCTTTTAGGAAGTCTTCATCTACTACCGCAAGGTCGTAAATCCCAGACTTCAGGCGCGCTTATCAGAGCTCTTCAGTGCTAATGAGTAACTTGGCACATGACCTCTTGAGGCTCTTCCGTGTCGCCTATAGTCCTCACTCACGAGCCACTCTTCCTTGTTTGTTTGTGGAATAATTCAGTGTTACCGTCTGGTGTATAAGTGTAAGAATTCGCAGCTGTGACATCGTATACCAGAAGATCCTTGGTAGGGATGGATTAATGCAGAGCCAGACTCTACATGTACTTGAAGCCCGATAGAGGTCCCCAACATTACTTTTCAAAAACATTTTTTTTAAAATTACTTCACAAATATATAATAATAATTTACATTTTATATTTTTAAATTGAAAAACTTATAGTTTATTTTCATGTTCATTTTGGTAAAGAGTTCAATATTTCATTATTGAGCAGTTCCAATCTTTGTTACTGATTTTGGCTTTTAAGATGGTCCCAGAAGGGTAAACCCCTCAAGCCGACGTCAGATCTCATGCACCAGCGGGGGGAAAAACTTGGGGTGCAGCATGGCTTTCACTTGCAGAACTTATCGCATAGCAGTTGACGGGCCCAGAAGCTTTAAATAAATAAATAAATAAATAAATAAATAAATAAATAAATAAATAAATAAATAAATAAATAAATAAATAAATAAATAAATAAATAAATAAATAAATTAAATAAATAAATAAATAAATAAATAAATAAATAAATAAATAAATAAATAAATAAATAAATAAATAAATAAATAAATAAATAAATAAATAAATAAATAAATAAATAAATAAATAAATAAATAAATAAATAAATAAATAAATAAAATTAAATAAACGAACGAAAAAGAAGAGAAAGAAAAAGAGAGAAGTCAATCCTTAAGGTATTAGTCCGTCCCTTCTAGGTGGAAGAGTTCCGGCTGAACTGAGTTGGACGCTCCCAATGCCACGATGAGAATTGTCACGGTCGGTTGCTCTAAATCTCTCGTTTCCGTGTTTTTCCTCCGATGCCCTGCAGAGCAGCATCCGAAAACAATAGACCACACACGACGCATGGTCTTCCTTTATCACCCTTCTGTGCCGAGCTTTCTTTGCAGAAATCAGTGAGATTAAAACACGTTTTAGGTCATAAAATATCTTCTAGAATTCCAGTTTTGTTGTACACAAATGACCTCTTAGAATGAATTATTTATTACGCGTTAGAGTAATGTGAGATTCCATGTGAAGTATTGTGTAAATTTGTCAAAATTGAAAAAACACTTCAGTGTTTATTTTTTCTATTTCCAAAATAAAAGCAGAAACTAAAATATCATTATTAGCTATATACGTTAAATTGCTTCTAAAATAAGTAACATATTGTAAATGTTCGTATTTTACTTAAAATACATGGAATACCAAACTAAATACTTATTTGTAAGTAGTAAATAAAAATTAATGTATACGCATGTATGAAAGTATAGTAATAAATTGGGTAAAATTTAGGAATGAAATTATTTATACTAAAATGTATGTAGTATATCTAAGAATATATATGTTAATATTCTATATCGGAACAAAATTGTTTTTTTACCAGCGAAAATATATCAAATACTATAATTTACTTTTTTCTCTCATTGTTAATAATATCGTTCAGGTTTTTTCACCCTTTTTCGAAAACATCGGAAACCTTCTTTACGTGCATTTATTTTTAAAATTGGAATTGTTGATGATAATTTCATAAAGATTTTAAATGTAGTCGTACAAAGCCTATTTGGTACCTTGTTAACAGGTATACAATTAAGAGATTTGTTCCTGTGCACAATGATCAGACTTTTGTCGCATCTCAGTAGAGCCGGCGTTTCTGTTTTCGCAAGGCTATCGCTGATATTGCGCTTGGCCTCTAACCTGATGACCCCCTGGCTTGCCAAGAGGGCGCGATGGCACAAGTCGCTGGAATCGTGAAATGGCCCATGAGCACGTGACCATTGCCATTCCTCTGCGACGTGCTTTGCTCCTCGTCATTGACGTTTCGTCATCTTTTTTTCTTTTTTCCTGCATTTTCGGATTGTTATTGTAGTGATTTCAGTAGAAAAGAAATGAATATTTAAAAAATTCAAAACAAGCAGGCTACTAATAGAAAGAGAAGAGAGAGGGAAAGGAAGAGAGAGAGAGAGGGAAAGGGAGAGAGGGATAGGGAGAGAATGTTTTGGATGACTGGTGATAAGTTGAAATCATAAGAAAACAATGAATGCAAATGTGCGAATTGTCTTTATGTTCAAAGTGAATGTTGATAAAAGGCCATCTTTATTAACCGGTCACCTCCAATCTCACACCTGTGCCCGCTTTACCTTGACACCTCCTCCACGATTCTACACCCGCTCCGGTTATTTTTTCACGCAACCTACTTTCTTTTTCCTAGGGCTTGTATCCAGCCGACAGCCGGTTGCCCTTTACGTCCTGAAGGGACGCATATTCGACCATACACTAAACAAACACTTGCGGGCTCCTCTGATCTGGGGTCAGCAGAACGCGAGGCCCTCCGCGACAACACAAACACAAAGTCAAGGGACAAACAGCCATGCCCAAGGCGGGACTCGAACCCGCGACCCTTCGGACCGAAGCGCGCAACCTACTTACTATTTAAATTACCATTCCCTACGGGGTCCCTTAGCGCAGTACTTTGCAGATAGTTACATTTGTAGTAAGTTTTGTAATATGTAACTGCTGATATCAACACGTTTTTAAACTGTAACACAGGAAGGAGAAGAGGAAATATCAGTTGACTCAACTGACACATTGTCGAATTACTTACAACAGAGTTATCTAATATCTACTTCTACAGGGGACTGGCTAAGATGTCTCGTGGCATCAACTGATGTCACTGCAGTGCCTCTGACCGGGAGGTCCGAGGATTCGAGTTCCGACTGTGGCAGGATTTTCAACGCTAGCTACTACACATCTATACTGCAATTTTTACATTGTTGCCTGTGACATTTTATCACCTGTTACGGTGCCATGTAATCGGGACCTTACGCGTCACTACAGTGACATGACTATGGTGGCGTTCAACCTTCCGATTGGATGACACCATAACAGCTGATTTACTTCATAGGCAGCAATGCAAAAGCCGCAGTATAGTGTTCGAATTCAGCCGCTGTCTGGAGGAGAAGCCGAGCGGCTGGCTGCTCTGATCGGTTGTTGCCCGTGGTTTCTCTGACCAATAGTAGACTAATACCGGAGTACGTTACCAAAGGGCCACGGACCTCGCGCCATCTTTCCTGTCCCACTCACACTCATCCCTTAGACACACTCACTACACTACTACATATGTCGGAAGACCAGTCAGAGCTTAGAGCTTGTCCTGGCTGAGTCGGTGTCCCGCTTGTGGGGGATACCTGAATGGCGAAGACCCCGTAATCCGATATGAAGTGGGTCGGTACCAAATTTCACCATCCAGCGGGGAAAGTACATACCACTTTCCGTGATAAAAGTGCACTACACTTTCGATACTTATGACCATAGCAGTTCACCCGTCCGGAAACTCCAAGTAATCAATCAATCATTTCTCAAAAGTATTAATTTAATTCAGATAGTAATAGGTGATATTCATGCATGATCATCTTCAGGACACAGATTGTTGCTTCAAATCTAGTTTTCTTACGAGTTTGGTTCGGTAATCTGCGATCCCCTCCAGTTTGTTAACGTCAAGACTGACACACTGGACGAGGAGATGAAAGTGACTTTGGAAACTAAGAAAGGGATTTCAGAGAAAGAGAAATCACGAGATTTTAAAGAGTAAGGAAGAAAATTAACAGGGCCGTAAAAAGAAGAAAGAAACGAAAAGAAAATGCAGCTGTAGGGAAGTGAATTGAAGGGTTCGGCTTCAGGTAATGACAATTGTTAGACAAAAATGAGATGATATCACTGACATACCCCCATTTGGATTTCTACATTTTTTGCGCGCTTTGAAATGCTGGTTAATAAATGACGCTGTACTACGGAGACATTTGTTCTTGAATTTTTTTTACGGGAAATAGGATTCTTATTTCTCAGAATAAATCCTATGTTCTAAATTCTATATTCTATTCTACGTCTAAACCCTGTAATTCTTTTTTGGCGAGTATTTAAGGAGGGTAATTAAAGTGTCCACATGAAAGGTAGAAGTTCCCACAAGCTATAAGTTTCTGATATTTTGTATTGGATTATAATACAAATGTGTTAATAAGTAAAGTGTACTTTACTCTATTTCCAATACCAAAATGTCAATCTCCCTTTCATTAAGCATCCACTGGTAATGATTGACATTTTTCAAAGGAGTCATCAGGGAGCGCCTAAGATATTATTCACTTTATTTATTCTATTAGTGAAATGCAAAATCAGATTGGACGAAAAGTGTTGACTCGTGCAAGAAAAGTGACAGTAAATTAATTGTATGAGGTTTTTTTCAAGTTTTAAGTTCAATATAACAAGTGAATCGCGTATTCCTCGGTAGAATTTATCCTTGTTATGATAATGTTGCGGGCTGTGTTTGTAGGTTCTATTCTGAGAAAGTCACATTTTGGTTTTCAGAAGTAAAGTGATATGTTTGCCCTTATTTCAATTTTTCAAATGATTAATAAGGGTATAAACAGACAGGATGCACTGCTTGTGTGTTTATTATTATATCTATAAATATTTGCTGTTTATATATACATATATGTATATATATATGTATATATATATATGTATATATATATATATATATATATATATATATATATATATATATAATTTTTATCTTATGCAGATTGCTGAGATTTTACGATTATAGCTATATATGATTTAGACCTATTAGGCCCATTTAACCTACATAGTAAATTACGAAAAGTATTTTTCGCCTTTTTGTTTAGAAAGTCTACATATGCCACATCTGTTTCAAGGTAGAATTTACTGATGAGTCGGAGGTATGACGAAGGGAACAACGTCCGATTTGAGTTTTTGCACAATCAGAAAGATGGAAGGGGGGAGAGTAAGTGAAGAAGAAAACAAAAGAGTGAAAGAAAAAAATAATTAGGTAAAGGTAATCCAGTTTTTATATTCATTGATTTCAGAAGTGATAGCTTTCATACTCCGTTTAAGGATGATGATAAGCATTATAATTTTACAAGTTTAGATAGGAATGAGATGGTAGAATAAAGGTAATTACACTTTCAAATATATAAATATATTTACAAATAAATATTAAAGATGAATTATGTTAACCACAATATGAAAAAGATTTTGTTTAATATATGATGCACATCCAAACCAGATTTGAGGAGAATTTTTCCATCCTCAGTGGTGTTACAGCAATGGCATCTAAAAACATACACCACCGTTTCAAAGTAGATACTAAATATATAAAATAGAAATAAGCGTAAAGAACAAATATAAGTAATGAATTATACTATTTATTACTAGTTTGTATGTAAATTGTATCATATAATACATAAGATCCGTATCATATTGCCGTTAAGATTACATACAAATTCCTCTTTAAATATGAATTCATACCATAGGATCTCGGCTGAAAATACAAAGTTATTTACAGAATGTATACTTGTTCTGAAGCACAGCTACTACTCCAGTTGCACATGGGATGAAAACTTCTTGGCCTTGTCATCAAGTGTGCGGGCACTTGAGAGCAAACGGTGGGGGCGACTGTTGGCTGAGCCACTCCCCGTAAAGCGAGCTGTGTATCGAAGCAGAGGCAAATATCGTAGTACTAGCTCATGAGTATGGGGCGTATTTTGAAGACCTAAATCACCGCCAAAAATGATCAATAAAAGGTTCTAAAAATGAATTAAAAATACCCTAAAAACAAAGAAAAATGACGTAAACAAGTGATCAAAACCTATTCGGATGGACATCTCAAGCTGTTGGATTTGATACTGATGTAATCGAGGCTTCTTCCATTCATTCAAGTAAACTCAACTCGCAAAATTTTGGTGAGGACCGTTCTTTACCGGGAAATCTCTGCCTTTAGTTATCCCGAAATCGACAAGGACGGTGATTGTTAGGTGTCTTAGGCATCTTAGATTACACAATCACAACGGTTGACATTACACTTTATGAGCGAAGAAATAGAAAAGACTATTCAGAAATTCTGTGGAGAACATTTGTTGCATCTCGTAAATATTATTTCAAGGAAGTGCCATTAAAATGATATTAAAATCGATGAAATCAGCAA
Source organism: Teleogryllus occipitalis (assembly GCA_011170035.1). Taxonomy (NCBI): domain Eukaryota; kingdom Metazoa; phylum Arthropoda; class Insecta; order Orthoptera; family Gryllidae; genus Teleogryllus; species Teleogryllus occipitalis. Next base: position 171,349 of record BLKR01001777.1, read on the forward strand.
AAATGCATTCAAAATGACAGAAAAGAGTAAAAAAATTACTTATTAGTCGAACTCGAAGAAAAATGCAAAAAATACCTACAAAAATGGATCATTTCCTTTTGTCATAACGCAAAATTAATTTCTACAATAAATGGTATTGTTCTAAAGTGAAAAAAAATGACATTTCATTAAAATCCGCCCCCTACTTATGAGAGATTATGAAGCCCGGAGGAGACAACTTCCCTACTGGAGGATGTATACTGCCTCTCCTCCTACTCTTCTACTCTACCTTGCGGGTAGGCTTCTCAGAGACACGATGCTGAGCGGCGACATTTGAAATAGTCAGATTGTTGGTATCTCGCGTTATTTTTTTATTACATGCGTGCAATCACAACCACCGGCCAACACTGCACAAGTACAATGGATGGGGAACTGAAAATAAATGGAACGGAATATTAAATGAATTATTTTCAAATACATGCCTCTGGGATGGCTCTTGGGCAGCGTACTAGATTCCCGTGCTGTGGTCCCGGGTTCGATTTCCGGTCGAGGCCAAAATAGTTCTTGATTTCTTTAAAATCGTCCAAGTTTCTATAGCTGTGTGACGAAGAAAAACTCAAACAGGCGGATCTTGCCAGTTACGGTGAAGAAAATACGTTATGTTCGCCTCAGTGGCTCTTACTCCCAAGCATGGGAATTTAACTATGCCCAGGCATGGGGGACACCGGTTGCTGGCCGGCGAAGTCGGACTACCGACCCAATAACGCCAAATGTATACATACATTTTCAAATATTTTCTAGACCAGACGTTTTCAATTCAGAACTTTCATTACAATATTGCGCGACGATTGTTTGACGATGATCTAGTGATTTTTTTGGTCAGAGTGAACAGTTAAAGGTCAGACATTTAGGCAGCGGTGAGAGACACGTGGCGAACTCATTATTTGACAGTCAGCAACACACATTCTATTGAATATGAACCATTAACTAGACGTGAGAAGAAATAGTATTGGCAATGGATTCATCGAGTGAACAGAAATTTATTTCACTCCTGCTAATACATTCTCTAGTGTCGAGTTCCTCTGTACATACACTCTTTATTCATCCACTTACTTTGCTTGCGCCTTAATGTGTTTCATTTAAATTCGAATTCTTACACAAAAAGCACACGTGTGGTTTTGACGGCCCTATTTTTTCAACTAATCGCGCAGCTTCCCTCGTTTCTTGAATACACCACTGCTGCATGTTAAGCCTTCAGGACCACGCGCTATTTCTATCCTTGCAGCCTATTTACACTCTTACAGTGGCTTGTGGAACGGCAGAGCTGCAGAGCGTATGTGCGCATTTCTTGAAACTCGTTCGTCAATCGAAACTCGTTGGAAATCTTTCGTCAAAAGTAAGCGTGTAAGTCGGGTGTGGGCGTAGTCTGCGTGGTTGCGTATTGCCCCAATAGCGCACGCGTGTTTGAGCGCATTACTTTTGCATTCGAGGTGAAGGATATAACAGCTTCAATTACACGTTCTTATATCTGCTAATAATATATGAAACTACCGAATTGACTTTCCCAAAAGATCTTCCTTATTGTTTTTCCTAATGATACGACGCAGTGGAAGAAGTGGTATAGGGCGGAAGAAGCGAAAGGAATAGGTAGATAAGGACCGGAAGGAGTAGATAGAGCGAAATAAGTGGAAGAAATGGTCAGAGAAGGACCGGAAGGAGTGAATAGAGAGGAAGAAGTGGAAGGAATGGGCGGAGAAAGATCGGAAGGAGTGAATGAAGTGGAATAAGCGGAAGGAATGGGCGGAGAAGGATAGGAAGGAGTAAATTGAACTGAAGAAGAAGAAGGAAAGGGTGCAGAAGGAGCGGAAGAAATTGATGGGGCGGAAGAAGCGGAAGGAATGGGCAAAGAAGGTCCAAAAGGAGTGAATGGAGCGGAAGAAGCAAAAAGATTGGGCGGAAAAAGAACGTACTGTGTAGGGGGGTTGAAAAGGTGCGGGTGAGATGGAAGGAGCTGACAGAGATTAATCTATGAAGATTAATATAATAAATAAATACCTCGGTAATGCCAATTACTTTAGTTAATTAATCCGTAAGTCATTATTAATTTCCTCTCATCTGTAAATGAAAAAATAACTGTCCCAGGTGTTACGCGCATTCCTTGACGAGAACTTCTGAAGCAAAGTTCAATGGAAAAATTTCTGCCAACGCACATGCGTCATTTCGAATCATATCAGAGAAAAAGTCACTGGCATAGCACGTTTTCTCCTCGAACTGTCTCACATGAGTTCAAAGGCTTGGGGCAGTCACTGATCGTAGATTTTTCGTTGCATCACCGAGCAAAATGCAAAATATAAACTTCACTATAGAACGAATGATGAAATGGTCGACAAGCAAATCAAACAATTGTTTTCGTTCCGCATTTTCTTAAGGTTTTTGCCCTATGAAAGAATACTGTACTGTATGTACTGAGAGGTTTAGTCCATGGGTTTATTGATGCGTTAGTGAAAAAAATATAAGAGTAGAGGCAATTTTAATGCGTTGCCTTCCGTCCAGGAGCGACTTCAATTGGGTCCTGTATGGTGACGTGGGTCCGGCGTCAATGCGACGGTGGCTCAGCGCGGCGGAAGGCAAGCCATTTGCCGAGCACGTCAACCCCCCCCTTGTTCGTTGTTAGTGGTTCCCGTAAGTGTAGTGCATGTTTCCCCCCTAGGGAGATGACGATGACCTTCCCCCGCTGGATGATGAGATCCGACGCCGACCTACCGTCGTCTAGCGGAGTTTTCCCCTAACCAGGACTCTCCCACTGGCGGGCACTGCCACAGCCGGGACAAGCTCTAAGCTCCCGACCGGTCTCTCGGAATATGTGGTAGTGTAGAGCATGTTTGTGTGTGTAACGGGAGAGGATAGGACAAGGAAGAGGAAGAAAATATCGCGCGCGGTCCGTGGACCGTTTGTTAGGGTACTGTTCCGGCATTCGCCTGGTTTTGATCGGAGAAACCACGGAAAACTACTGATGAGAGCAACCGGCCGATAGAATTCTCCTCCAGACAGCGACTGAATTCGACCTAGCTGAAAAACTAGTGTCGAAAATCCTGCCGCCGTAAGGACTCGAACCTAGGACCTCCCGATCAGAGGCACTGCATTGACATAAGTTGATGCACTGAGACACCTCTCCCGATACCCCCTTGCAACTGTGAACAAAGATTCAGAATGCAAGTACATGGTTGGTATTGTCATCCGGCGTGGGTTGGGGAAACGTTCGCCAGCTACGCATGATCAAAATTTGATGTTCTACAAGTTGTTGGAAATACGAAATAAGCAAGAATCAGGAATTCATAACGATATTTACATAAAAAAGTCGCAGTATGACGCGAAAACATCAGTGCTTATATATCTCCCAGTTGCACCATCTTGTATCCTGCCAGTCCACACCTAGCTCACACATCATTTCAATAAAGTTGGCAGAAGTGTGTCTTTTAGTTTCTGCAAGGTGGTGCAAGGGCAGAGCATCTATGTAAGCCACTGACGTATATGAGTGTGTATGAAAGTTGAATTTTGAACTTGAAGGGTCTTTACTGTGGAAGGACAGACTAAATCGCAAGAAGAATTCAACCAAAACTACAAGTAAATTTTTCACTTCAAACTTTCATTGCAATATTGCGCTACGTCTGTTTGACGATGGTCTAGAGATTTTTTGTCAGAGATCAATTAAATGTGAAAAATTTAGTTAACTGAGAGACACGTGGTGAACTCACGGCCGCACAAATTGCGGTGCCTAAATTCCGTTGCTTTAGGATTGTGGTGAGATAAATGATTGAATTTGGTACTACTTAGTATTGACAGTGGAAAATGGCTTAAAGGTCTTCGGCTTAGTCACATATTACTATAATGAAATATGTTTTATATTTGTAATGAATTGTCGATTCGTGAAACATTCTGATCTATTTAGATTGATTTACACGCATAACTTAACATACATTTATACAAGAAACTTATTTTCCTTTAAAGTTGACCTATCATTCTTTCTGATGTTTAAATTATAAAAAAATGTGTGTTCGAATGTGGAAAATTAAGCGTATTTCTAGATAGTATCATGTGCTCTCTCTTTAAATTAAAGTATTTCATGACTGAAGATTTTGTTTTTTTAAACCGCTTTCTTACCCAGCCGTTTAAAAATGTTACAGCTAATAGCATTAACAACAATTTCATTAAACATTTCTTAGCTCATTAGACATATATCAACAAAATAATGAATTGTCATTGAAGATAATTTATTTTTATTTTGATATCCTATGCGATCACTTTCTATTACTATTAGGAAATAATACATTTCAGGCCTTATCCCTCATCGGGCCCCGAATTCATGATTTGGTGACATCGGTGAACGAAAGTACGAAGGACAAGAACTCGCGGGAACTAATTTTCACCGTAAACGCACCAAGGTATTGCAAAAGATTATTTTCAAGCTATTTATTCATTATTTGCCTCATCGATTGTAAGACCTTTTCTTAAAAATTAAAAAAAAAGAGTTTTACGTTGTTTTTCTTACAAACTGTTCAGTAAAATATGTATTTTGTTAGGAAACCAGTTGGGAATTATGCGTTGGACTTGTCAAAGACGTTTTATGTTAATCGAACAAGCCGAAGGCTGGGTTCTCCTCAACGTAGACATGCGCAGCCAAGCTTCTACTGAGCATAAAGGTGTCGGAAAAGCTTCCGAACAAGAACCAAATACCGTATTTACAAAATCCATTAAGTGCTCATTCCCATTTACACTTATCTTCAAAGCAATCCAGGAGGATTGATAGAGATTCAACTGAGCATAAAGGTGTCGGAAAAGCGTCAATACAAGAACCAAACACCGTATTCACAAAATCCATTCAGTGTTCATTCCCATTTATACTTATCTTCAAAAAATCGAGAAGGATTGAAGGTGCTTCAACTGAGCATAAAGGTGTCGGAAAAGCTACAATACAAGAACCGAACACCGTATTTACAAAATCCATTCAGTGCTCATTCCCATTTACACTCATTATCAAAGCATTCGAGAAGAATGTTTCCGATCCAGTAAAAACTTGTCAGGTGCGTTGTAAACCGTCCGTTAAGCCAATGATTTCCTCTTCCCGGTCGGTTGCGCACTTGATGACCGGGAGTGGGGGCGTGACGTAAGGCCGACCGAGACAAGACATCCCCGAGCTACTGTGCCAGCGGATAGCGTCTTCAGAGCGTCAGTTGCGCGTGAATTATGCTAAGGTGACCAGTTTAATAGTGGGTTACATAGTTCGACTTGTTCGATTCATAGATTCATTGGGCTGGGCGCGTCAACTACTAAGGTTACTCTCCCTCCTAGCGTTTTGCATTTTGTTTAACGCGCGAGGTGGCAGTGATCATCTTCGCTGGCTGGCGAGGTCAGCGCCGACCTACGTCCACTTGCGGGGATTTTCCCCAGCCACATATCTCTCACCCTCGTGGTACTGCCTCAGCCGGGACAAGCTCTAAGCACCCCACTGGTCACCCGACCAGTGTGGTAGGGTAGTGAATGTGAATGTGAATGTGAGTGGGAGAAACGGGTGAGGATAGGACAAGGAAGAGGAAGGAAAGATCGCGTGCGGTCGGTGCCCCGTTTGTAAGGCAACTGCTCCGGCATTCGCCTGGTGTTGATAGAGAATTCAGGAAAAAATATCGATCAGAGCAACTAGCCACTAGAACTCTCATCCATACACCGGCTAATCTGTTTGTGCAGCCAGATTGTCAAACCTTCGATCTGGCTGCCAAGCTATTGTCGGAAATTCTGTTACTACCATCGGGTCTCAAACCCTAGGAGGTCGGAGGCACTCCAGTGATCTGTTGATGCTCTGAACTTTTGAGTTTTGCCAGTGACACGTTCCAGAGGGGCACTGCGGGGAGCTGAATGACCCTGTCGCCGTATTGCTGGGCACTGGTCGTACAAACATAACCATCGTCTTCTGTTCACGGGCATGTCCTTGGCATTGGCCTTCTGTTGTGGATAGTAGGTGGCCTTGGTCATCTAATGTGATTCAGTGGTGTGGCCGTTAACTGATCGGACTTTTATACTCAAGTTTGCGAGTTCCAATCCGATCGAAACCATGGATATTTAAGGGTTAAATAATACTTCGTACGTCTTCCTTAGGAGGGGAAGTAAATCCAGCTGCTCAGTGTTACTTATGTACTGTATGTGAAAGCTTCTCAATCTTAAAATGTCTCTGAGCTAAATTCTAGTCACCGATATCGTCGCTCAATTGATACCTTCTTTCTTTCATGTCATAAGGTAATTTGCGTGGTCAGGTGGAAGAACAGACCAGGTGACATCTATCATGCACCACAAGGAGGGAGGGCCGACGGATTCACCGTCAGGGTGAATGGATCCAACGGCTACGATACGGTGTCATTCAGAGAGCTGTGCAGCCCCGCAGAGGGGTGGGGGTTACGCAGTCGCAAGCCCTGGGGCTCTTAGTGGAGGAGGTAACGTCCACTCGGACGCGAGCTACTCGGCGGTACTCAGGTCGTTAGCTTCAAGGTGGAGGCAGTAAATAGATGATGCGTCACCGACCTTCAGACAGGATTGGGTGCGGGACTCATTCCAAACCCACTTATAAAAGTGGGAAGAAGCAGAATATCCCAGTCAGGTTGCTTAAATTCCTGCGGTACTCATATCGACAGCCTCAAGATGGAGGCAGTGAGGGCACGGATAGGGCGCCCTAAACCACCCGCGCGTTAGACCGCGAAGACCTCAGTTGGGCACTTGGGTCGTCCTGGCAGTGCCTGATACTCATGGGTTATTGAGGAAGGACTCGTCGTGGCTCATTGTGAGTGGCGCTTATTTCACTCCGGTGCTAGCCTGGAAAGATCTGAACTCAGAGTGGCCCTACCCAGGCTTAATTGGGAAGGTTCCCGTGAAGGGTAACTGCGTTCCGACGGAATCCGGATACCAGCATGAAGGTGTTCTTGGCGCTAGATGGGAGTGCGGATAAAAGGCCAAAGCCTACGTGCCCACCCCGGGAAGCAGCTCTCCTGGTAGTGCAAGTCAAAGTGTGTAGTAGTAGCCCACGCAGGGTACACGTTGTGCAGCCTGCTCTGTGTCATCTTCAAAGTGCCAGTAAGTAGGATTCGTCGCATGCCGACCCTTACGACGCCTGCCACCCTCATCACTTAGCACCGAAACAGACTCGCCTGGGGACGGGAACGCCGAACATGGGTCACGTGTGTCAGCTTTAGTGACGAGTCGTGATTGTTACTTGGTGGCGATGACTATCGGGTCCATGTCCACCGAGGGGAAGTGAGGAACGCCTCGTAAACCGGAAGCAAGCATCCACCCCACCATACTTCTACAACTTCTTCACCGTCACCGTCAGGGCGAACTTGTTGCGACTTATTGCGGCGTCAGTACGCATATATGTGCCCAAATTATAATATTATAAACTTTCTGTGACTGTGTAGCGCAATAAATGTTGGTCCAAACAAAAGGTAAGTGTAATAATTTAGTGTGTGTGGTGCCATCAACCTGCCGGCCACTAAAGAACGCAATGCTTCTGGGGGTTTTGTGTTCTGGAGTTTTATGTAACGATGAGTATTTTCATTTTCGATTTGACCACGCCAGAGAAAGCAGTCGTGTAGCTTGCCAACAATCATAGTAAAGGGTCATATTAGTTTTTATGATAAAATTTTTATTCGTGTTTGTAAGATACAGTGAGGTATCATTTATTCGTTGTTTGGAGAAAAGTGAAATAAAAAATGTATTTAGTTGCAAAATATAATATTAAGTGAGATAAATATTGATGGTAGAAGTTATTCAGTACGAATATCAGTGGTAATATAATATTATTGTTTTTTTTTAATTTTTATTGGAGTAGACAATCTCTGGTGAGTGTGCAGCGCCACATTATCAATTCTAAGGAAGACACAAACTTTCGATATACGTGGGAAAACTTTAAAGACCAGTAACGAAGGCAGTCCTAGTGGCACAACTTATATTTATAAAGAAACACACAAAGCCTCGTAGAAATATCCAAGGGCAATTCTAACTTGCGATCCTTCCTGCCTAGATAGATTCAGCGATCCAGCCTCGTCTATTCAAACGGTACTATTTTTGTTGTTTTTGATATTATTATAGTAATTATTGTTCTATTTATTATTATTATTATTATTATTATTATTATTATTATTATTATTATTATTACTATTATTATTATTATTATTATTATTATTATTATTATTATTATTATTATTATTATTATTATTATTGTTATCTACGATCCACGTGAACGTGCAGTTGTACACACCGAGGCCTAGTTATATTTTTCCCGGGGGGGAATGTGTGATTATTTTTTGGGGGGGATCAGAATTTGTATGCTGCGTCCATTTTTACACCTCAGGGTTGTTAGCCTTGGGGGATGAGTTATGAACATGATGATAATTATGATGATGATGATGATGGATGAAATGGACAATCACAAACATACAAAGTTATATCCAAGCACAACCATGCCCAGATCGACTATTATTATTATTATTATTATTATTATTATTATTATTATTATTATTATTATTATTATTATTATTATTATTATTTTTATTATTGCTGTTAACTCTTTTATTACTAAGTCTATTGCCTACTCATATTAAATTTAACCCAAATGCTTTGAATACCTGCATGTCTTCCGCACCAAAGATAACCCTTCCGGATCGTAAACATCCGCGTAACAACATTGCGGCCAACGTGCGTGCGCGTGTGTGTAGTGACCCTGACCGCGAGAATCCGTCCGTCTGCGCATGCGTCACCCGCGCCGCGCCTGCGCCTGCGCCTGCGGGTCGCGCGGGGGGCGCGTCGGCGCGTGGCGGGAAGCGCAAGGCCGCTGCCCAGAGTAACTTTCCGAGCGCCGCGAACCCCGCCCCTCGGAGCGGGTTATCGGGGGCGCCGCCGGCGGGTCGGCGGAAGAGCACGCCGCGCCGTGCGACGCCACCAAGGCTGCTGCAGATAATCCGCGGAGGAGGGGGGTGGGTGGAGGAGTTGGCGCCACCCGCGACACGGAAGCGGAAGATGGGTTGGATTGAAAATACCTTTGTAGGAATGGGTTTTTGAGAATGCGCGAAGCTTACCGGGTCTCCTATTTAATCAGAGGTGGATCTAGAATGTTTTTTTGAGGAGAGTAGATTTTTGTTTGGACAACCCCACGTAGAGAAATGACCAGTTCAAGAAAAATGACCCTTTTTTGAATGTGGCCTCGGGATAATGGTAAAATTTGTTTGCAATAGGATGCAACAGATAGATACAATAACATAGATACATAACAACAGATACGATGCCATTAATTATTTTTTAAATTAAATTGGTACAAAGAATTGTTGGATTGACGAGGGGACAAGCCCTTATTCTCTCTCACCCCTGAATCTGCGACTGTCTGTTTATTTAGAAAAAATTGTATGTGACCAAGATTGATTTAGTGTTTCTAGTATTGATGGTAAAGGATATGAGTTGTTTTATGCTACAATATGGGAGTCAAAATTTAATATACCGAAATAAACAGAAGGCAGAATTTTCTAACCTAATTGAGAATGATCTTATATTAGGATTAGAGAATAACCCAGAAGGACACCTTTCAGGAGATCTTTGTGCGTTATTGTGCATATTTGCAAAAATCGTAGAACATGTAGCTGTACTAAATTCTATTCGCAACATCAATTGCCTTCCAAGATTTTTTTATGGCGATTATAATTTTGAAATTGCAATATAACCAGTTCATATCCCGTATGGAGGTAACATACAAGGCCATTAGATGTTGGGATATTTTGAAAGGGAGTACAATATTATCACCTACTACTATTGTTAATTCCAATGCCAGACACTGTAAGAACATATTTGATCAAAACTACGCATGAAGGAAAAGCTCTGAAAAGCTCTTATTACAGGACCTTGGTAACGAAAAAGTGGATAACTCCAGTTTCTAAATTTAGGGGGGAAATCCTCTGACAGTGGTGTAGCCAGAATTCATGTTTTGTGGGCCATAATACTGAAAAATCGAATGCCGGCAAAACGTCTGTCTTCCGTGTGTCCGTGAACAACGCTAGCGGCTAAACCGTTCATTAGATTTTCTCGAAAATTCATATTCCCCAATAGATGTCTGATGTCGCGGCTTCTTGAATTTGAAACCAATATTTTAATTTTTGGGGGCACTTTACAGGAAGCCCCTGGAACATTTTCAAAATTAAAAAAAAAGGCTCTACATTTTTTTATTAAATTTTGTTGTTGGATAGTGTAACGGACATTTAAGAGAATGGTGTAGGTTTCATGATATTCAAAAACTCTGATTTTCCGAAAATTGCAAAAGTTCAAAATTTTTCGGAGTCTCCCTACAACTAAAATATTAAAGATATAGATTTAATAAATCTGTTCCTTAAAGATAGATTTTGAAATACGGTCATGTACAATTTTTCGAAAATTTGAGTACTTTTCGCGTAATTTTGCGTAAAAGTTTAGGCGAGAAATTACGTGCTGTTTTATCTCCACTAGTTTTCAAATGAAGGAAACAACAAACATATTACAATTCGATTCTTAAGAGTCTCCTTTATTTAATTAAACAATATTCAGATACTTTCACGAATTTTAGATTCTCCCACCCATCATATCTCGTAATTTAAATTTATATTTCCTAAATGCATTTGTCATTATGTAAGTTTACTCCAAAGATAATGGATAGTATTACCTAGATGCATATGTAGCGCTACAAATTGAAGGCTGCCATATTGTAGGCAACTAGTTCCGTGGCACGTGCTGACAGACGCGTTGAGTTCGTACGCGACGAGAGTTATGGGTATTTCCCTTGTAAATTAGTACTTTGAAGTGCTTTTATCTTACTATACAAAGATTATTATTTACGCATCAATAAAAATATATAATGAGAGCTTCATGGTTCTATGACATCAAGGCCAATGTAAAGAAGAATTAGAGTTACAAGAAGCAAATTTCAATAACCCAAATGATCCAACCAAAATTGTTTCATTTAGTAACATGAGCATTTTTCATCTAATTCAAACGTATACTTTAATTTGGCCATAGCACACCTGCTCACGGAGTAAGAAAATATATTCGTTATATACCCAAAGTCACTGACACACAGTCAATGACATCTTAAGTCACAAGAAAATAAGACTGTAGACAACTATCGGAATTGTAAAACGGATAATGATTTAAAAGTTTATTGTTACCCAAAAATAGAAGATATAATTAAATGTGTGGTAAAAGACATGTAGTATGTATATAAATATGTCTCAAAGCTGTTTACGAGAAAAAGGCATAATAAATTTTCGTTGAAATGTTTAACTTTTTATAAAACGAAATGATCGCAGAGACAGACGCCTTTAAATACGTTGCGTTGATGACCGCGTCTGAGCTATACTTGGCTTTTTCTAACGTGACATCTGAGGGTATTATCTTCAAGATGGAATATGACATGACTTTTTTGTGTGTTTCGAGGTCCTGCCGCAAGATGTCGCATGATCGCGACCGTATTAAGCAGTGCTGCAGATCAAGCGACTCTAACGGCAGGACCGAAAAACACGCAAAAAGTCGTGCCATATATCCATCTTGAAGATAATAGCCTTAGATGACACGTTAGAAAAAAACAAGTATAGCAATACTTTCTTTAAGGACAGTACTGCGGTCGGCGGTTCCCACAAGTAGAACGTGTTAAGAAAGATGGCGAGAAGAAAGCTTTTCACAGCAGATTTTTGCGTTCAGACTCTTATTTCTTTCTTCAGAATAAGTAAACGTGATTCCTTCTAAATCGGGTGTTCTCATTTGACATATTAATTAGACGGGTAATCTTCACATTATCCAAACTAGTGGTGCTACAACAGCAAATACTTTCTCGTATTATTTCTAACTTTTCCGGAATATTATACTACTACTTGAACTTGTAAAAGTATATCCAAGCAGCAAAAATTTCTCCGCAGACTCGATCTCAGGTCCTCCGAGTTAACTCGTCGTGAGCGAGCCTTACCTCTGTGCGAGTTACGAACTCGAGGCGACGCTTAAAAATGTAATTGCCTCAACCCGATATTTCAAACACGCAATTTTCTAAAATTCAGAGAGAGCAACGAATATAATACATTATGAAATGATGATGTAATGATGAATATTAATACACGATTGCGATAAGTCGAATGAGCCATTCACAAATAATAATAATTTTCTACGAAATACTTTTATAAGCTAATTTTTTACATTGAATCGTTTCGTGGCATTTAACATGCTGGATTCCGACAAGGCCACCTATTGGACAGCTCTCTATCCTACCCTGCCACATATGGCTTTTATTTACCACTGCGTCAAGTAGGATTAAAGTGAAATTACAATCCAATTTATTTTAAATAATATTTCACGTAAAATTATTAATAATAAATTAAATTAAAACTGACAATATAATACTAAATGCAATTTTAATGTACACAATGGAACGGAACATTTACTAGAAGGATTCACAATGATTAAGTGTCATTACTTTGTAAATTTCTCTTATTGATCAAGAACCTGTATCATAAGGAAATATGAATTGAAATGAGTATCATTATGCAATAGATTGTAGCTATCAAATGACGGAATTATACAATGCGAGTATAAAAAGAAATCTACACCATTTTTTAAGCATTCCTTGTTTTATCCATGGAGAACTAGTAGTGTTATAACTGCACATACTTTCTCGCAATATTGTTAATGGTTATCCTTATATAATATTGTAATGTAACAAATTTCCGTCCTGCATCTCAGCTACCATTTGAAAAATTCTGAAACAAACGAAGCGAGAAAAATACATATATTTCTATTTTTAATTCAAACGTTTACACGAAAACCGCGCTCTGTCATTCAATTCAGAGTATTCACGTTCAGATGTTTCACATACATGTATACCAACGATACCCGATGACTATTTTAGCAGTAAATAAAATCATTACTTATAATAATGCGAACCAGTTGCGGTGCCACTACCACTTCTTAATTTTTTTTCGGTGTCTTCCCACAACTACAAAATTAAAGATAGAGATTTTTCCTTCGCGTAAATGTTATTAATAATTAGTTCTTTCAATGATGTCATGTACATTGTTTGGAAATTTTAGTAGTTTTCGCGAAATATTGCCTGCAATATGTGCAATGTAAAAAAGAACAAAACAATAATTTTTCAAAAACGCTTCCAAATTTTTTCCTTAAACTTTTGTTAGGAAATAGAGCTAAATGTACTCCATGGGATGACATAAACTCTCTTTTGTTCTATTCTTTTGTTTTTTAAATACAAAAATGTAATGATTTTGACATCTCTGGCGTCGTTAATATTGAAATTAGCGGCGATGTGTTAACGTTCTTTCATTTAACTGGGCTTTCAAAGACATGCGAGGTTACTGCTCACACAAGGAATATTTATACGTGTACGGAAGACCCAATCACTTCCACGAAAACTGTAATCATGTATGTATACGATCACTCAATCGAGATGGATGTTTCATCGGGTTTCAATGTACTACGAAAAGATATTAATGACAGGGGACACTAGTGTAAAATTTGTAAAGACCAAGATAAATAGACATGTTGAAGAATTAACAAGAACAACTTATTAAAGTATGTTCCTCTTCACAGGGCAGCCGTGAATACCAGAACATTGCGTCAAATTAAACTGAAAATGGAAAAGTGAATATGAAAGGATTGCTCTTGATAACATTGCTCAATATTTCTGAGATTTATAAAAATTCATCATTTACAGGTTGTCGTGTTCCGGATATAGTCTTGTTCTTTCCTCCATTTTCTCTTTGATCGAAGGTGTGTGACAATATTGAAAATATCTATACCGACGGTATAATCCGTGTATTTACCGTCAAACGTCACCAAAAACAAAATACTGGTTGTGATACTAAGGAAAGGATCATGCAAGTGATTTTATTTTGTAATTCAAAACATGAAAACTAAAAAATCTATAATTAAATTCAAAGAATTTATTACACGTCTCATCAACAGATCATTTTTCGAACTCCTATGCCCTTCTATATCCCGAACAATAATAAATGACAATAATTACACAGCGGTTGCCTGGACACGTGTATGACTAGTAGGCCGATGGGAGTCAATCATAGGCGTATCCGTAGAAACCAGCGGAGACGGTTGCCTGGACACGTGTATGACTAGTAGGCCAATGGGAGTAAATCATAGGCGTATCCGTAGAAACCAGCGGAGACGGTTGCCTGGACACGTGTATGACTAGTAGGCCGATGGGAGTAAATCATAGACGTATCGGTAGAAACCAGCGGAGACAACTGGCACGAAGCAGGTTTCCACAGCCCGGTCAATGAATAGGTGGGTACACGCAATGGACACGCAGAATCATATCAACTGGATTGTTCCAGGCGAACTCAAAAAGATTCCTAGGAACGGATATGCATTCATTGCAAAATACGTGATCGGCAATGCAAAGAACCTTGTTTCCAATAACTTGTCATTTCTTCCACTGTTACAAAACGAAAATGCGGACCTTGAAGTTGACAAAGGTACTTCATTTGAAAGAATTTACCGTCTCAAGAAAATGGCAATCTCGCTAAGAATCTGGCTGCAGCAGCAACCTCACACTTTTACTCATTACTACTATTTACACATCCAACAACTTTACGAACGTTTTATAAACTCTGTATTAATTCATCTAAACTTGGAAAAGTTCTTCCCTTGCGAGTGGCATATATTCATCTGCAGGAGAAAAAAACTGTGTGTCTCCCAGCAATAAAAAATGCTCGATTCGAGGATGAAGTACGTAACGCAAATGAAGAAGAATATTTTCCATTGCAAAATGAAAAGGACAAATCAACGGATAGTGAGAATACCAAAGAATTTACTATTAATCACGATAATTCCCATGTCGAATTTTTGGAGGAGACTTGTCAAGGGAACGACCGTGAGAATGACACAATGGAGGAAATTCAAAACTATTCCCTCCGGAGAGCCTTTGGATGTGCTGACTTAACAGCAAACGAAGACTCAGAAGAACAACAGATTGATTGGTCTATACATAATGCTCTTTACAAATACGAAGCAGATTCATCACTATATCGAAAACAATGGAAATTACTATTTCGGAAGCATTATATGAGGAGTCTGTTAACTCCTGAAGACTTCCGCACCGCTCCGGCCATTCTGCCCCTTCGGGAGATCCCCCTGCGCCTGAGGACGATCCCAGAGGAGGAGGAGGGGGAGGAGCAAGAAGCCCAAGCGAAAGTGAGTGGGTGCTGCCTCATTCGCGCCCTTCGCCGCCTCCGTCACCGCCGACGCCGCCCCGCCCCCGCCCGCCCCCGCTCGCCCCCGCGCGCCTCTCTGGCAGCGCCTACTTACGCTCTCTACTGTGACTACTACTCATCGATTGACAACACTTCTAATGCGACCGTCACATGCTGACTGACGCCGTCAAAAGTACTCCTATCGTGAGCATCGTCACTTGCTGACTGACGCCGTTGGAAATACTCCTACCGTGAGCATCGTCACATGCTGACTGACGCCTTATGAACTCCTAACGTGAGCATCGTCACCTGCTGACTGACGCCGTTGGAAATACTCCTACCGTGAGCATCGTCACATGCTGACTGACGCCTTATGAACTCCTAACGTGAGCATCGTCACCTGCTGACTGACGCCGTTGGAAGTACTCCTACCGTGAGCATCGTCACCTGCTGACTGACTCCTAGCACGAGCATCGTCACCTGCTGACTGACGCCGTTGGAAATACTCCTACCGTGAGCATCGTCACCTTCTGACTGACGCCGTTAGAAGTACTCCTAGCGTGAGCATCGTCGCATGCGGATAGATGCCGCAGGATATCAAGTGCAAAATTTCAGTGCATTGTGTCATTGTAAATTTCTTCTTTTTAGAAATTTAAATCAATAAAGATAACTTAAAATTCCGAATTGTCTCTATTACATGATTATATTATTTCATAAGCTCGTTTTAATAGAACTTCAACAATTTTAAAAAGAACATTCTTGTCCATTACATTTATTATGTAACATGTGACAAAGAGGAAGATTTATCAATGGATTTATTATTTTAACGTTATATGTATACTATTATTATTATTATTATTATTATTATTATTATTGTAACGTTATGATCTAAACAAAATCTAAAGCTGGACCACAGAGAATGAAATGAAAATTAATACAAATAAATGCAAAGCTATCAGTTTCTCTAATAAGAGAAAAGAAAATATCTCGTATTCTCTGAAAGGCGATTTGATACCCAGGGTAAGCAATATCAAATATTTAGGAATGAATATAAAGGTACTCGTGGGATCGTTGCCCTTTGACACCTATCATGTCAAAGAAAATACTACAGGCCGACAAGATGTGGCAGAGCAATGGGATTTCGTCCAGCCGCTAGTGCTGATAATGCCATGCAGTCCGCATATTGATACGTTGAAGACAACTGTTGAAAGGCCTTTTCTTGTTGATTATTTGATAGCAAATGCAGGGAGATTACCTACCTGATAGCTGAACAGTAAAATTCTTGCTTTCTTCAAAATTAGTGAGAAGGCATATTGATAACAGGCATACAAAACTCAGTTGTGTATTTTCCAAATTTTGAGTACAAAATAGTAAGTGGCTACTGGCATAATACAACATCGTAGTTGTACGTCTCAATCTTTAAAACTACATCTGACCTTTTGATAGGTGTATGGAATAAAAGAATCCTACCAGAAGACAATTTTTTACATAATGCTAAATCGATCAAACCAGACCGGGAGAGGTGGGTTAGAGCATCATCTGATGTCAATGATGTGGCTCTGAGCGGAAAGTCCTTGGGTTTGAGTTCTGGACGGTGGCAGGATTTTCGACACTAGCCAGATAGCGAAGTGGAGTTCCGACTCTGTCTGGTGAGGCCGCAGGTGAATTCTTGCGGTCGGCTGCTCTGATCGGTAGTTTTCTGTGATTTCTCCTATCAGTACCAGGCGAATGCCGGAGCTGTACCCTAACAAACTGGCCACGGATCGCGCTCGATCTTTTCTTCCTATTCCTTGTCCTATCCTCTCCCCTTACACACACACTTACACTAACATGCACTAGACTACCACATATTCCGGGAGAGCGGTCGGGAGCTTCAGCTTGTCCGGGTTGGGGCGGTGCCCCGCTGGTGGAAGATATCTGATTGGGCAAACTCCCGCTAGCCGTCAGTGAGTCGGCACTGGATCTCGCCATCCAGCGGGAGAAGACCACCGTCACCCCCCAGCAAAACATGCACTATACGTGAGGGAATAATGACCCTTGCCGTTAATGCGCCCGGATTCAATCAGTCATACCAAACACGTTGCTGTTATTGCTTGATTCTGGGATTTTAAAACTCAAGAAGAGTGCAATTGACTCATGGAAGAAAAAATATAGATAAACTGTTACATGCCATGCGAGCGACAGTACATTTTTCTTCGATCTTCACGGGGCGTAGATCATAAAAACATTGTGAAGTGTCCAAGTTCCAAACACAAAGGTTCAATAAACAATTTATTGCCAAATACCAAGTACAAAGCTATAGTGCCGGATATCCTGAAGAATTGGTACAGAGACGAAGCCGTGTTGTCGTAAGTCCAGAAGATGTACCAATGTATGCCGAGTCCACCAAGTAACCAGAAAGAAGAGTCCGTTGTCGTAGCGCTGTTGTCGTAGTCTATCGCACTTCACCGTAACCACCACTTAAACACTGTCTCGACGCACTTTCACCGCTGCTCGCTCGCTCACTCACTGACTGCTGCCTCAGCTCCGCGTCGAGGTTTTATAGCCCCCCCTGGCCGTAGGCCCGCCGACTGGCTGTGTAAAAGGGGCGGGGACGGATCTCGCCCCGCTCGCTCAGGCGTGGCGGCCGCACTCAGCCGCACACCGCTGGCCCGCGCTTGCTGCTGGCCGCTGCCGCCAGGGGCGGTAACGCCCCCCTGACGTGCTCCTGTGGCGGCACATTCAATCATGTGCGGCCGGCCACGACACATTGGATTAAAGATCCTTGTTGAGATCTTGTCTGCTATTAGATTCGCTCCACCGTTCTTTAAAACTTCATTACTTTCTGTTAAATACAGAACAAAAACTAAATAATTAAGATTTCTGCATGTTCATGATTGACTTGATTGACGGTCTTGAACATATTGGATGGTCTTAATACTTTCCATGTCATGAGCGAAATAATGATTCCTCTATTTGTAATAGAGTTTCTTCTGCGATCAAAACTTCGACAGCAATGCGTGTTATTTGCTGACCCCAATCATATTAACGGTTTCCAACTGCACTGGAAATTCTTTGTGCGTAGGGTAGATATTTTGTGATTCCAAAAATTTAAACATTGTCTCCTTCCTTCGAAGTTTAGTTTTACATTTATGTAATTTCTAAAAAACAATATTTTCTGAAAAACCGCATCATTGTTTTATTAAAGTTTTTCCTTGAATGTAACAATGCATGATTAACTAGTGGTGCTCTAAACAGTGCATACTTTCTCGCACTATTTCTAACTGTTCCTCTATATTAAACTATTACATAAAAATGCAAAATTGGTTTCAACTAGCAAAATTAGTTTTCCGCGCCGACACTCTGGTCACCCATACCACTATGCTACAGCAGAGCGAGAAGTACGAACTTAGGTCGACACAAAAAAATGTAATTGCCTTAACCCAAAATGTTTCCAACACGCAATTTTCGCAAATATGGAACATTCGGCAAAAATGTGACGAGTGCCATATTTTTACTTTTTCGCCCTTACGAAAATACTTCGAATGTATGTATTTGGCGTTATTGTGTCAGTAGTCCGACTTCGCCGGCCAGCTACCGGTGTCCCCCTTGCCTGGGTTTAGTTAAACTCCCATGCTTGGGGGTAAGAGCGACATGAGGCGAACATGACGTATTCCCTTCTCCATAACTAGCAACATCCGCCTGGTTGAGCTTTTCTTCGTTACACAGCTACAGAAACTGGGACGATTTTAAAGGAAAGCTCTAAATCATTTAAAAGGAAAGCTCTGGGACGATTTTAAAGGAACTCTATTTTTGCCTCGACCGGGGAATCGAGCTAGTACGCTGCCCATGAGCCATCCCAGAGGCAAATACTTCGTAAGATGAGAAAAGAATTATTACTTTCTCGCTCTTATGAAGGTACTTCGTAAGAAAAGAAAGTTATGTAATTGTATTACGGAAAACTGCAAGTTTTCGACAGAAAAACTCAAATCATCGGGTCCTGCTAAAGAAAAATTGGATTAATGCTGGTGCTAAATATAGAAAAAGAGTTTTCCATCGCATGATATAGCCATAATCCATGTTTTGTGGGTCCTTCCTACCGTAAAATGGATTAATGGCATAACGCTTGTCAGTCCGTCTGTGGTCAACACTAGTGCATAAACGGTTCAACCAATATTTTCCCAAAATTGATACTCCCCGATCGATCTGAACGAAATTGAGGCTACGAGAATTGGGAACGGATATTTTGATTTTTGAAGCTTTTTACACGACGCGAGCATTCAAGTTTTATGCGTCAGCCCGTGTTCGACTAATACGGCGATTCTGTGACTTTGTGGTGGACTCTGAGAATCTTAGTTCGGATCTCAGATTAGAAAAAAAAATAACTGGTTGAAAACATTTTTACCGGGAGAGGTGGCTCAGTGCATCATCTGATGTCACTGAGGTGCCCCTAACCGGTAGGTCCTAGGTTCGAATCCCGACAGTGACAAGATTTTCGACACTAGCTTTTCAGCTAGGTCGAACTCAGTCGCTGTCTGGAGGAGAATTCTAGAGGCCGGCTGCTCTGACCTGTAGTTTTCCGTCGTTTCTTCGATCAACACCAGGCGAATGGTGGAGAAGTACTCTAACAAATGGGCCACGGACCGCGCGCTGCATCCTTTTCCTTGTCCTATCCTCACCCCTTATACTAACATACACGACACTACCACACATGCCGCAAGACCAATCAGGACCGTAGACTTGTTCCGGCAAGGGCGGTGCTCCTCTGGTGGGAGATACCTGGTTGAGGAAACCCCGCTCCTAAATAAGCCGGCGCCGGATCTCACCACCCACCAGGAGAAGTTCACCGCCACCTCCCGAGGAAAACATGCACTACACTTAAGGGACTAATGACATTAGTTGATGCGCCCGGAATCACTAACAACCAAGCAACTTGAAAACACTTTTGCCCTTTAATGCAATAGTTTAATATAGCGTATCAGTTATAAACTACAGCAGGGGGCTACATAATGGCTCAGACTTTCTCATAGTAAAGTGTGCCCACTTGCTTCGTGGGCACTGGCTTTATGGTATTGCCCCATTCTCTTGCCAGCACCAATCTATCGCCGCCCAAAATACATTTTCTTCAATTTTTTTCAACTTTTCGGTTTTCTAATAGTACAACTGAAATATTACTTTAAGAATATTAAGGAAGTGAAGAATAATTTTTGAAAAAACAAAAGAATACACAAAAATGAACTGTCCGTCATATTAAATAGTGCAATTAGCACTATCCGTTGGAAATGTTCGAAGAAAAAATTGGAGCCGTTTTGGGGAAAATAGCTTTTTAACGTTTCTCAAAATGCGGAAATTCGAGCTCAGTTTAACAGAAAACTTGAGTTTTTCAAAAATTTTATGACGTTGTTTAAAGGACATGTACTCATAAATACAATAACGTAAAGAAATCGCCTCTAATGTAAATATTACCGACGTGTGAGGCAAGTCAAAAGAATTAAAGTTTTGTAATTTTTGAAAAAATAAAAATATAGAGCAATATGGTGTTTATGTCATTGAATAGGGTTCGTTTATCACTAACATTACCAAAATTTAAGAAAAAATTTGGAACGGTTTTTGTGAAAAGCTTGTTCTTGTTATTTTTTAAAATTGCATATATTGCACGCACTATTGCACGAAAACCACTAGAATTTTCCAAAAAATCTACATGACCTTAATGAAAGAACTATTTATGGAAAACAAGTTTGATTTGAAGGAAAAATCTCTGTCTTCAATTTTGTAGTTGTAGGAAGACGCCCAAAATAATTCAAACTTTTGCAATTTTCGAAAATTTAAGAGTTAACCGTGAAGATTGAACCTATGCCACCTTTGTAAGCGTATTTTACACTATTCTTACAGGAAATTTAAAGAAAACATTTTGAGAAGTTTTTGAAAAAATTTTGAAAATGCTTATGGGGCTTGATGTATAGTACTCCCAAATTTCAAAGATTTTTTTCAAAATTTCAAAGCTTTAACTAGAGGGGTTTCTTCAATTTGAAAACGATCGTACGTGTGATTTAGGCGCTAATACAGACGGACGAACGCTTTGCTTTTAATTGGTTTTTCGGTGTCAAGGAACCACAAAATAGGGATTCTGGATACACGACGTGTTAGAGGATTTTTTTCTTAATTCAGCAACTAGAGTTGTCTACTTTTTTGATTTCTGATAAGTTGGTATTTCAACTATACGGTCATGTACGGGAGTCATCTCCCATAGTTCCAATTTTTAGTTTCGTAATTTTACTCAATTTATTGAAAAATAATACCACACATTATCGGATCATATTCGAAAGTATTCTCATAGTTCCGAGGGACATAATTTCAAAAGAAAAAAATTAATTCTAAAAACGTTTCTGTAAGATATTTAATTTTTATGTAAACAATGTATGGGGAGTCCGGATTGTAGTTGACTGCTTCCGAAATATTTTCCAAAGAATGTATAGGTATCTACCCAGATTCAGAATGATCTTTTCACATTTTATTCCGTCAGCACGATTTAAAACCAAACTAAATGTGGTAACATCCCGACAACTGCCCAAACCTAGTCGTTTATCCTTCAGAATCCAGTCATGAAAGCAATGTACGTTGTAGTTCACTCACTTTATCAGTCATCGTTTTAACGGAAAAACTTATTTAAATCTGAAAACATCGAGTTAAACGCACATATTGATTCAAAAATAAAGTAATAAATATTTTGAAAATAATCACTCTCTTCAATACTGTTAATTTTACAATTAAATAAGCTGCGTAACATGTGTATGCTGATACTCAACTAAATCTAATTAACATGAGAATATTGAACATTAATTCTCTTTGAAGTCAGTTTCAAAAAGTTGCCGTATTGAAGAGAACATAAACCCATTACTATTGGGCTCCCATGACGAAACGACAGAGGAAATTGATAGAAGTTGCAAGGCATTTTTGGTAATATAATACGGGATCAAGGAACTACAAAAACATTGGGATTACAGATTGTCATCGACAATCGATTTTTTTATTTATTTTTTACTTTTATTTACTGCCTATTCAATTGTAATGTAACAATGTTTCATGGGCTTTAAACACATTTAAAATAAGTTTTAGGCAAGGTGTCAGTGATTTGTTGTAAGGTAAATTAGTTACCTATTTTTGAAATGATAGTAAAACGAATTTAAAGTTTACAAAATGATAATGGAAAACTGTAGAAGATTGTAAATATTTGCAATTAAATGTTTGTGTTCAAAATTTTTAACAAGAAAATTATGGAGGGAGAAAAAGTTTTTGAAGCCGGAGAAGGTAAGAAGACAAACATTTGTGGACGACTGTGTCATTTAAATGTTTTAATAGGTTCCACTTGTAATTCTCAATGACTTTGCTTATTTGATATTAACCAGTTGGTTTGTAATCATTTTATTCAAAATTTATTTTCTAGTGTTTGTAATTTATTCATATATGTGGAAGTTGCATTGCACCATATTGGACAAGCGTAAGTAAGAGATGACCTAATACTCATTTTGTATATTAATATTGATTAATTATTGATAGTTCTTGTAGGAAGTAATTTGCAGCTCCACTGTTTGGTGATAATGTTCGCGCGGTCTGGAGTATAAACGAATGAAAATGAGCGATCTGATGCTGGCTCTGGGTGGCAACCACGATGTCAAGGACTGCGCCACTAGCTCTCGGAATATATCAACATAACTCGTAGCGCCGTACGTTGCAATCATGAAGCTAGGAATATAGGAATATTCATAGCTCGTGGTTGCCACTCTATATAACTGTCTCTTGAACTGAATCCAGAGAACATGCACTCAAGACTCAAAGAACAATTAAATAATGTATGTGTTGAAATAACTCAACATATTAAGGATTTTAACCTACGATTACATCTGTGATTCAGTGTGTTATATTTACAACCATATATGTGAAATAAAAATTTCCTTTGAACTCTATTAACAACATTTAATACGTACAAACGCTTCATAATAGATACACAGCAATGATTCCTGTTTATGGTAGGAACCATATAGTCTATCAGTCAGATCCCTGAGGTGAAACTTTAAGATATCTTTGCTCCGGCAATTAAATGTCAAATGTTACTCTAACATTTATTTAGAGAGTAAGAAATATTTAGGGATACAGATATTGTATAATTAGGAGTTTATTTTATTTCCAGAAACTTTAAGATTAAAATTTGTCGTCGACCTGGTCAGAAATCGATATTGTCTTGGGAGAACGTCGGCGAAGAGTTCACAGGCGTCGGCGAACAGTTTTATTTCTACCTATTTTCTTACAACCTACTTTTCCTCAACCTACTGACCTATTTTCTTATAGCTAATTTATCGTTAATTTGAAGTGATTGCGACTACAAAAACTCAAGTTCGTGTTTAATTAATCAGGATGAAGTTATTTTCGTTAGAGTTGTCAGTGAGTGTCAGTTGTTTGTGTCAGTGAGTGTGCAAGAGAGAGAGAGAGAGAGAGAGAGAGAGAGAGGGGGGGAGAGAGAGATGGAGATAGATGGAGATAGATGGAGATGGAGAGGGGTGGAGGGATGGAGAGATGGGGATAGACATACAAATAGTCAGTGACAAAGATCGAGAGAGATACAGTTCAGTTTCGGTGTTTGAGACTGGATGTGTGAGTGTCTGGGTGTGGGTGTTTGGAGTGGGTAATGGGACTGTTGGTGTGGGAGTGTGTGTGTGTGTCTCGCATATCTAGGGCAGATTAGAATCATTTAGGTTCTATCTTGATGCCCATCAAAGTAATTGCTGTTGGTGCCGTTTCCAATATTTATTGACGTAAGTGGCGAGGAGATGCACGCAGTTTTGTGTCAATCGCCACTTTAGGCCGAAGTATGGAATAATTAGTTTCTAAACGATAAAAGTCTTCAAAATCATTACGATATTCAAATTCAGTATTTCAAAAGGCTAAGAAGAGAAAAATGTTCATGAAAATCCATCTCCTCGTATTTTTCTGTTTTATAAAGCAACAATTTCCTTAATCTCACGATGAGGAAAGTAAAGGGATTAATAAACCCGTTATAAGAAATGGCTGCAGTGTACCAGTTAGACCGGACAAGATTCAAGTCGTATAACGTATGTTCTTGCACTTCAAAGCAAATTACATGGGACGTTCAAAAGAAATGGAGCTGCTCAGTAGCCTTATTAGACTCGATATTTACCTCAAAAAATTATGGACTGCTCTTTACAGAGCACAGGAGGAACGATAGGCATAGAAAGTTAACTTCCGTTTGGACAAAATATTATGTTATGTCCCTTTTCGACGTGAGTTCTACTGACATTAGATTCTTCCCTTCCATCACTGTAAGCCTCTTGAGTTGTTGCTGCACGAGTAGCTGTATCAGAGAGGAAAGAAGGTGTTAAAGAAGACCGTTCCTCTATGCCTGCATCCATCCAGTCACGTCAAAAGCAACGACTCAGCGGATCATCGTGCTGCCGCGGCTACAATATCCAACCTTTTCACTATTGCCCCTGAAGTGCCATTGCATTTACTCCGGAATCCGAAATTCTCAGCGCATTAGAAATGTCGGAGGCCTGTCTTCACAGTAGTATTATGTCACTGCATTTAGCGTCTTTCTCGGTCGTTCCGCTAGATGTCGCATGGACGCTCCAGTATCAAGCACTGCTTGATCATTCGACATCTAGTGGCAAGACCAAGGAAGATGCGAAATGCAGTGACCAAATTTAAAAACTTAAACACTCTTTTCATAAAATAATTGTAAAAAAATTGCTATATTTCAGGTTAAATTACCCTAAAACGGCTAAAATTTTCGTAGTTTTATTTAAAGACTTAAGTGCTGATTATTATTAAATAAAAAATCAATCTTGAATATTATGCTTCAAGGAGGTTGCCTATAAAGAATAAACTATTGCAATTTTCGAAAATTCAGAGTTCAACGAAATCCGGATCTGCACCAATTTACAAGTTAACCTTGCTATATTTGAGAAAAGAATGAAAAGAAAAGATGAAGCTTTTTTGAGAAAAGATCAAAAATATCACCGAATCTTAATGTAATACACCTCAAAAACTAAAATATCCGTTTCAGTTTCCGAGGGCGTTCAGTTATCCTAAATATATCAGGGAATGTGAATTTTAGGGGAAATTGTCCGAACGGTTTAAGAACTAGTGTTCAGTTCTTTCAAAATATGAGTAGTTTTTGCGTGAAATATTAGTAATTTTAAAATCACGATTTTTCTCAAAAATGGTTTTAAATATTTACTATTTTTTGTGATATTGCAACTTTATTGTGATACTGTTTACTGTTTTTTGTGGACACTTACAAAAATAGGGCACCACCGGTTTTCTTTTTGTTTTTATTTTTAAAAGTTATTTTTGTATTTAAAGTATTTTTTGAACAGCCAGTGTCATAAGCGATCACAATAAATATACACAGATTTTATTTATTCTCAAATAATTTCCGCAAACTGCAAAAATTATAAATAATTCGAGAAAGTACGTGATGTTGTAGCTCCTATAGTTTAATGTTTGTTTTGTGGCGAAAGATAAAATCTTACAAGACACGATGTCTGATTGAATCAACGAATAACCTGGCGATGATTCGCGCGCCATCTCTTTGACTCCGTACGAACTAACATGTTGTACAGGCTTTCGTTCCCTTCAACGGGATTCCACATAATTATTACATTTATACTTTATAATTGCATTCCAAAAAAATTTCAAGATATTTTTATAAAGAACTAATAGGAAAGTTGCTTTAAATTATCTAAAGTCTGTAACTCTGAAACCTATAACTTGATGTTGACGAAATAAAATACACCTCCTTGTCTACGTAGAAATGTAGAATTGTTCTGTATTACAACCATTGGGAAAACAAATAACTATTTCTTCATTTTAACTTACAATCGGCCATGTGCAATGTTTTTAGCTAGTCGAGAGTATTTCCTTCACATTTTTGTATTGTCAGTCCGAGATGTTAGGTCCATCACTTAAAATAAGTTATATCCACTTGTTAGGTGATTAATAAGGCAATTTGAAGTACAGGCTTTATTCCAAGAAAATCTGCAAATAAATACTATTTTAAACACGAAATAGATAACTCGTTTGCGTTTACTTTCTTTGAAACAATATTTCATTATTTGTGTGACGGTTCTTGTCACAAAGACCTTATAATAAATAGTGTCAAAATAAATATAATAAATGCGTTTTTATGTGTTCTACAACTCTTTATAGACATGCTGCCATTTCCCCCGTCTCTCATTCAACCACTACTTCTTCATTCATGACAAATCTTCATAATAATAATAATAATAATAATAATAATAATAATAATAATAATAATAATAATAATAATAATAATAATAATAATAATAATAATAATAATAATTTGTGATACGAATGATAGAATAATGGAAGTGACATTTCATTTTGAGAATAGAAAAGGTTGAGACGGTAGGCCAAGAAAGAGGAGCAAAAAGAAAGAAAGAGGTTGGTAGGCCAAGGTGCGCAATCCTATGAGCAAAATAAGATTAGTTTTTGTTTGTTACATTTCCAAACTTTCTCTTAAGCATTTTCTCACTATTATCTTTATTCTGAAGCATATTCTCACTATTAACACTAGCCTTAAAACTTGAACTATTATGCTGAAAGAACCGATTTTACTAGGTGCTTTCTAAAAAGGAATATTTACTACACTCTTAAGTTGTTTTTCTAACGCACGCCGTCTTAAACTTGTGAAATGTCTCCTCAGAACTGTGTTGTTAAAAAATTTCGAATTTGCCATTACATAGATTCTGATATTTTTATAAATGTGAACATTTTCTTATTTAGGTCTACAACGCTACCACGTAATTTTTTACTCCCGTGACAGTACAACCCAACAATGGCTTTAGTCGTACTTTCCGTCACTAACTTCTGTCCCTGTTAAGCGAATTGGAATTACAAAAGAATAATCGGGAATGTAATGTTTCTAGACATTTTAGCTGGGTTATTTTACATATTTTATATGTGACACAGCATTGAGAATTTTCTGCCCATCAAAAATGCCTCGCTCGTAGGCGAGTTTGAAATCCACAAATTCTACTGTGGAAGCTAGTGCGCTAAACTCCATATCTCTGAGTCTGGATATTTTCCGCTAAAAAAGTGCTTCGATTTATCTCTTATCATGGCAGATAGATCTAGACTTCCACGGATGCTTTTGCTTGAAGTTGCCCGCAAGTTGCCCGCAAGTTGCCCCGTCTCTAAATGGAAAATAAATAATATGGGTTCCTGCAAATAGGCAACCCACTTGTCTGCTATGTGTACGTAAATGCATAACGCGAAGGAAAAGCCCGGTCGTGTTTATCAAGCATGTGGAAGAGAAGTTGCGTACTTATTTATATCCATTAGTGCTACACGGCGTATGTTTGTATGTGTATGTTTTAATATATAACAGAAATTTATTGATGAAATTTTCTCTACTTATTATTGACGGTGAAATGTTCGACTTTTCGAAAGTAGAGATTACTTAAATGAGGCAAATTGTATATGTGTGGCGTTCGGTGAGCCAGTGCATTATTTACATTTTACTTTGGAAGAGACTTTTGACATAGAAATCTTCACTCATGATAAATCCTTTCAATAGCTAACTTTTCATCCATGAAAGAGATGATGAAAATATAATGTTGGCGTGTGTGTCGGATCTCGCTTCATCAAATGCCGTAGGTTCTCTAAAATTTAATAATTTCATAAATAGTTGTGCAGAAAAATAGCTTTATTTCTTGTCTTTGTCGTTGATACTATGGGGAATGTATTTACTGTATTTTTCATTAAGTGAAATTAAAATGAACAAAAAAGTTAAACCCAATCTATGATTGTAATAATTCCTCACATATTTTAATTTCTTAGGTAGAGGTGTTCAGCCTAAAATAAGATAAGTCATTTCAAGATTGAATGGAGATTACCTTTTGCCTGATGGTTTTCTCTTATTTAACAACATCTTAAAGTGAAGACGTATTGTTCTGTAGCAATAAATACAAGTTTGGCTGTCCAGAAAACGTTGCTTAGAATGTTGACACTTTTAATAAAGTCGAATTATAATGATCAAAACGTTGCAAACTCTGCATCTTTAGAATAACAAATATTTGAAACACTTTAGAATTTCCTAAAGGACATAATTTATACGAAAAAATCGTTATGTAAATGTCTCTGCCTTAAAATATTTTTAAACGTATAAAACGTAATAACATTAAACATATGAACAAAAATGTCTAGATAATAAACATAAATTTCAATGTTTTTAAATTTTTTTATTGAAACACAAATTATTGGGGTGCCGACGTTTCGACCGACATATCGTGGTCCTCTTCAGAGCTGTACTGCCCTGAAGAGGACCGCGATATGTCGGTCGAAACGTCGGCACCCCAGCCTTCGACGCGGCGTCACCCGGACAGCCCAGATCATGACTCTGGCCGCGGAAGCCTACGATATCAACTTCTTGTGTGATTAATTCCATGTAACAGTCATTCAAGTAGAAATCGCAATCACCACGACAAAGTTCTTATCAGAGTTCGTAGATTGGAAAGAAGCATCCACCTAATCTATGCAATACGTAATTGCTTCCTATAATTTTGAAACATACGTTTAATTTTTCGTAAGTGAAGCATACAACACTGAAAACAAATCCTTTAGGCCTAATTGAACACATGTGAAAGAGGTTTGGTTATTGGTTTTTAATTTCGATGCTGGTCATCGCGTTCTCTCGAGTAATTTTGATATCAGGTTATCGCGGAATACATCAATATGTATCTCTAGAAGTATTTAAGAAAGATAAATTGTGAAAAATTTTAGACCCTTTTTAACTTTCGATGAAAATGAATTTTCAGTCACCACAGTAAAGAAAAAAAATGTTCCTTCTGGCACAATAAAGCAGTAAGTTATGTTCTTAAAGCAATGAATGAAAAGGATGCTTGGTGCCTCCTGAAACAATTGATGGTAACAAAATAAATCGCATAACATCCTTGATACACCTACTTCTTTAACCCCTGCTCTAGTACCTGCAATTCTTTTATAAACAAAATTGTTGAAATAGGCAAAATTGCGCGCAGTCTTTCCTTCCTCTTCCTTATCCTATCTTCACCCTTATATTTACATACGAATAGTTTATTTCAAAAACCACGTAAGTATTTTTTTTTGCTCTTTTGACTTCTTAGTGCATTCACATTGTATGTAAGTACATGCATTGTTTGAGAAAGGTCTAGGATTTTGGATCAAGCGATTTTGGAGGATTTTTGGAATAGACTTCCTAAAGACTTAACTCATTGTTTGTGATAAATAGCCGCAGTCGGAATGTTGTTTGTCGTAACTGAAAAGTTGCTTTTTACTAACTTAAGTTGTTTCTGAAATAATCCATTCATACACACTCTTACGTACACTACACTACCACACATGTCAGGAGACCAGTCGGGAGCTTAGACTTTACTCCGGCTGGGACAGTGCTCCAAGTGCGCTGGTGGGAGATACCTGGTTTGGGAAAACCCCGCAAGTCGACGCGTAGGTCGGCGCCGGATCTCGGCTTCCAGCCGGGGAAGAATACCGCCTCGTCCCGCGATAAGACGTACGGAACTAGTGACTTTAGCAGTTGACGCGCCCGGAAACACTTATCATTCAATCCAGACTCTGCAAGTAAATGGGGCAGTAATCGCGTTCTACAATGACGAGGTCGTATACGAGATCTTGCAGGCTGCGGACCGGGCTCGAACCCCGAACAGAGCGCTCGTCCTGGTGACCTCGGCGCGGGTGGTGCCGCCTCCGCTGTCGGGCGTGAAAACTGTTCCGCTGCGTCGCCTAGGCTCACGTTTCGGCTGCTGTAGCCTCTGGAGGGGGCAAGTCGTCCTTGTGGCACACGGTTGTGTCCAAAAATACCCTTTTATCGGTGTATAACAGGCTGTTTTTACTTTCTCGTATTTGTAGAGTAGAGAACAATGCTGCAGAAAATCGATGTTGAAATTTTGATGGAAGTATCAGTTTCGGGATTCATGAAAGTTTTTTCGTTCTTTTTTTTCCCCTCAAAATGTCTCTATGTCCGTTCGTTTGTCTATTTGAGAACAGACCTAGCACCTGAATCGTTCACTTCATTATCTCCAAAATTGATATTCTTTGCATACCTACCCTTACATGCAGTATATCACCACTCATGCCGGAAGCTTAAGAGTTCGATGAGAGCTTCTAAGACCTTGTTTGGAATTTTTAAAGAACCAAGACAAGTTGATAAATTCCAACTAGACGTACCATACGGCTCCTCCTTTGTTTTCCACTACTTGCTTTTTCTAAGGAAATTTGTGTGCAATATTGGAAAAAAAGCTTTTCAATTAACTTTCTATAACAATCAATTTGACAATTTTGTTTTAATTTAAGTCACATCACTGGATTTCAGTTCAAAAAGACGTATTAACTATAGATTATACATTTATTAAAAATTAAAATAAGAGATGCAGTCAAGCCAATCTGCACATGTGGGGGGGGGGCGATTTAATTTTCAGACTGTATTATTGTACTTCGCAAGATTTCGTAAGCGATAAAAATAATTTGTTTAATAAAACTCGTATGTTTATTTCACTGATTTTTATTTGCATAAAACTACTTAAAATCATATTATTTCATTTTATATGGGTCATTCTGATAGTTGACAAACTGGATTGGATCAGCTTCTGAAATTGAACACATCATTTAATAGTACTAAACATTAAATATCATTAACCTAATCAAAACAATATTTTTTGATAGCTCGATGAATTTTGGTTCAAAAATTTATTGCAATTAGTGTTTCAAATAATTAGTGATCTGAAGATAATTGTAATTATAACGTCATTGATTACAGTGAATAAAGGAACAGTGTTGGCTCCTGATAAAAAAACGTAGGTGAAGAGCTTCAATAAGCATAACAATCACCGATTTGCTAATAAAAGTCGAATTGAATGTTCTCACACAAAACTTCTAGGTCACTCCAAGATATTACCGAAATGGTCTAGCCAAAAAATTCGCAATTTTAGGTTCCCCCCAACTTTTTATTTATCAGTGTGATACTGATATGATACACAAACAAAAACATATATAATTTCCATTTACCATTTGTTTACTGGTAATTTCACTGCATTATCTTCATAATTGCATTATTCGAGTATTGAACTACTGTATTCAACGCACAAAATTCATTATTGGAAACTATGTGATTCATGAAATTTTGTTCACATTAATCGGCGCATAGTAAAACACAAACGAACCTCGTCACCTCACTCCCTGGGTTTAGTTAGGCCCTACACACTTTGATCTTCATTAACAAATAAATTCACATAGTTTACCAATTTACGACGAGCAAATTGAAACTAATATGAATTTGGATCACACTGTGAATATATAACAGCAGTTGCCTAACTGCCAATGCCATTTTCATACTACCATACTTGTGCTAAATTTGGAGTTAGGAAGTATGAAAAATATTTCAATATATACAAGTTTTGTTACTTTTGTAATCTTAATTTTGCAACAAAAATACATTTATGTATTTTTAGTTGAAAAAATTCTAAGAGCAAAATCATATCTGTATTTTTTTTAAATTTAATTTCTGTATATTTTGTATTTTAAAATATAAAAGTATTTTTCTTTGGTTTGCTGCTTTGATCTTGTATATCTAAAAACTAATTTAAATTGGAGACTTTAGAAGATTTTACTCTCAATTCAGGATTATAAAATGTAATAATAGCTGTATTTAATTCCCAATTTTTAAAATGGGATGGGAGCAATATACAATTTATAATATTCAGAGGAAATGTATTCGATATATTCCTGCAAACACTACAAAGAAAATGGATTGTAGAAATTCTACTGGATTGAAGATAAAACTAGCAAATTGTTTTGTTTTTGAAATAAAAACCAAGGGGAAATCACAATTGCAGATGATAGCAAAACGAATCAGAAAAAGTTTTTTTAAATTCTGATATTATTTTGAATCTAAAATAATTTATAGAAGTATTTTAATTGTAAATTACTTTTGCAAAAGTATTTGTTGTATAAAATACCTTCTGTTTTTACGAATTTTTCGCAACTCTGAGAACTGTGATAATTCGCGTCTCAGCGACGTCCAAAAGATTTAGAACCGATGTGGAACTGTCCATTAGACGGCGGTAAACAGAGCAAATGAGAGCTGGCACCTGTAAAAAGAATGTCCTTGCAATCATAAACGCTCTCCTACAATTGGGGTTGAACTATCAAATTTCAATTTCACTCAAAATTTAAATTTTTGATCTAATTCCGATATAATTTCGATTGAATTGAATTCATTTTAGATATAATTGCATTCCTTGATTAAAATGGAAAATTTTGTCCTATTTTACATGTTTTATACTTGTTGGAAAGTTTGCTTACCTTTTTAATATCAATAGTTGTGGGGTTCAATTTTACCAGCCGTGTCGAGTAGTAAACAGCCGAATAATCAATTGAAAGCCGCTCTTCCATCACAGGAACTCTCAATTTCTGGAAGGATTTTCGTGATTAAACTAGCAAATTCTGTGTTTTCTTCAATGTTTTTATACTTGCGGGAAATAATACTTACCTTTTTAATACCAACAGTTGTTGGGATCCGTGTTACTAGGAGAGCAGGGTAGTTAGACAGCCGAATAATCAATTGAAAGCTGCTCTTCCGTAAAGATTTTCACGATTTCTGGAAGGACTTCTTTGATTAAGTAAGGAAATTCTGTGATATTTTACAATGATTTTGTACTTGCGAGAAGGTTTGCTTACCTTTTTAATACCAATAGTTGTGCGGATCCGTGTTACTAGGAGAGTAGGATAGAAGACAGCCGAATAATCAATTGAAAGCTGCTCTTCTGTAAAGATGTTCACGATTTCTGTAAGGATTTCCTCCCGCTTGTCCCTGCAACATTTCACGGATAATCCTCTCGCAATTAGTTTTTGCAATTTTGACCTTTTGAAGGTACCACAATGGCGGATTATATTAATCTACAACCATAAAAATCCATCGATTTGTGATAATGCTCCTAAACTTTTTTGCTGGATGCTTGGAAAAGTTTGTGTTCGTTCGTTGCATTAACATTTTCCTTTCTTCCCTTTCCCCTTCGGTTTAAGTTTCCTGCATATGTCAGTGCCACACTTCTTTCCCTTCCTTTTGGATCTTTTAACGCAAGGGTTTTTGTCGATTTTTCGTTGCCTTTCACAGGGATCTTCATTTTCCAAATCGCATTCGTCGCGCTTGCCATCTGCAGACATGTCGATATCAATATCCACATCGCATGGCCTTTTAGGTTTCTCGTATTTTCGGGGCGCTTGCTTGCACTTAGTCTTCTTCTTTTTCCCTTTTCTAGGCTTCTTTGTTCTTTTGCATTTTTTGCTCTTCCTTTTCTTGCTCTTGCATTTCTTCTTTTTGCTTTTCTTACATTTTTTGGGCTTCTTCTTTTTCTTGCATTTATCCTTCTTTTTCTTACATTTGTCCTTCTTTTTCTTGCATTTGTCCTTCTTTTTCTTGCATTTGTCGGGCTTCTTCCCGCATTTGTCAGGCTTCTTCCCGCATTTGTCGGAGTAAAATCGCAGGATCTGAAACTTGTCTAAGACTAAAGCTTTCGGCGCATCTTCATTGAAAGAGGACGACTCGACAAGAGGTAAAAATCGACTGTTCGTTATGCGTGGAAGACATGTCACCGGGTTTACAGCGGTTGAGAGCCAGTACCTCACTGCCAATGTAAAGTTAGGAGTGGAGAACGCTGCTCTACGTGTGAGCTCTGCAGTGACCGGAGAAATAAGAGCTCTTCCCGCTCTCCACAAAAAGGACGCCATGGAGGCTTATTTTGTGTTCGCTTAGTCGTTAAAACATGCGACAAGTTGACGGAGAATTTTGTTCGACTGGACTCCTTAGAGAGCCCAGCCTTTGTGAGTCGTTTCTACGGTTGCTTAATTGCTTTGTTAGGTTTAGGATTGTTAGGATGGATTTGGGTTTGTCGACCTGCAACAAAGCTCTCTTTAAAAAATTTCCTTCTGTTTGACAAATTGCCTTTCAGGACGTTTACCGTTTTATAATAAACATTAACATTTCGGACCAATATCAGGCAAAAAATTACTTAACATATTTCAACAAACTAACAAATCATCATTTGGCATGGAAGTTTTTGGCTCTACATAAAACCTCGCATTTGAGGCACCTAAAATAGAATCTTTCAAGGCAAGGGTAGTTATAATTTCTTTAACAAGCAGTATATTTATATTTAAATAAAAATAGCTTATCAGAATTCATTTTATTTCAGATAGGTAACTTTGGTTTATTTAGCCTTCTTGGCTGTTTGTTATATAAAATTCATATTTACATGTATTATTTATATCTATAGGTACACTCTATTAATTATTTACGAAATTAATTTTCTACTTTTATGTATTTTATAATTTTTCTTTTCAATTCTTTAATTTGTTCACAATTTTTTATTTCTAATGGTAATTTATTTTATAATTCAAATTCTTTGTCAAATAGTTTATTTTTTCCTGTGCAGTTTTACTGAAATTAAGTACTAAATGTTATGCTTATCTTGTTTCCCTTTTTGTATTTCAGTTACTAAATCTCCTGTTATTTGATTTTTAATTAATTTAAAAATAAAAATTAGTGTCTTGTAAATAATTCTCTCTTTTATTGACATAAATTGCAGTGTCTAGCATGTCTAGCACTGGAGTGTATCTATTGCATTGAATTATTACCCTCATGGCTCTATTTTGTTGTATCAGAAGTTTTTTAATTTCAGTTTTTTGGGCTCCAACTAGTATTGTTGACGGTAGTAAAAAATTTTGTGCAATTATGGATTTATTTATCAAACATCATGTATAGTCATTTATATATTACCCGATTCTGTTTAAATTATTACATTTTTTTCCAGATTTCTTTACTATGTACTTTATATAACCTTTAAAATTTAATTTACTATCGATAAGTACTCCCAAATATTTCATTTTCTGTACCCATTGTATTTTCTGTAGCTCAGTTGTCAATAATTTAGTTTCTCTTACTTCCATGTTTCTTCCACTATGTAAAATCATAATTTTAGGTTTATCAACATTCATTATTAACTTTTTCCAATTATAATCAATTAATTTATAATTAACCTGTCTTGTATTGCAATAAATATGCTCTGCAGTTGAAATTCAATTTTCGCTTATGTTTCTTCAATTACTTACAATAACATGTCATTAGCAAATAATTTAATTTGACCATCGTTCCCGAAAAGGTTTATCATATACTTGGTTAAGTCATTAATGTAAATTATAAACAATATTGAACCAAAAACTGACCTTTGCGGAACACCTAAATCTACACTAATTTCATCTGAGATAATATTATTATATTTTACTTTTTGCTTTCTCTTGCTAACATGAAATAAATCACTTTTTAATGTCACCTTTGATTCCATATTTGTACATTTTCTCATTATGTTCTATCTATAGTTTTGAATGCCGTCTTGAGGTCCAAGAAGATAACTCCTGTTATCTTTCATGCATCAATATTAATTAATCTTCCATTCATCTAAAACTGTATGTATTGCAGTTTCACATGATTGGTCATATTTTTGTGGAAAAACAATCAGGACAAACTGCACCCCTGTCATACTCCAACAGAATCTATTTGGGAAATGGGAATTATATAAATACTCTTTTATTGGCAGATGACCAGGCTTTAATCACTAGAAATGTAAATGAACTCCAGAAAAATGCTCAAGATCAAAAACATGTATTTATAATTCAACTTTGGAACAAGTGAGACATTTCTACTACCATGGCTGCGACTTGAGCTATGATTACAAGAATGACATTGATATCAAACTCCATTGGTTCCAACAAATCTGTGGCACAATAAGACAGATGCTCTCAAAGAAGACATGAAGAGAGACAGAACTTAAAATGTACAAAGTAATGGCAGTACCAGTTTTACTGTACGGGAGCGAGTCATGGGTATGGACGTGAAAGAAAGTAGTAATATACAAGCTTCCGAGATGAGATTTCTATGAGCAGTAAAAGGCTGTAATCTCCTAGACCAGTTCAGAAATGAAAACATCTGAAATGACCTCAACATTTTCTTCATAGTAAAATCAAAATAATAGAGAAATATTTAGCGTGGACACAACACCTACTTAGGAAGGGAGATGATAGGCTCACAAAAGTGACCTACCATTATTGACCAACTGAAAAGAGAGATCCTGGTTGGTGGAGATCAAGGCAACGATGGAGTGAACAGGCCTTCTGGCCTAAACCGTGAAAGAAGGAAGAAAAAGACGAAGAAGACGAAGAAAAAAAGAAGAAGAAGAAAATAGAAGCAGAATAAGAAGAAGAAAATAAAAGAAGAAAATAGAAGAAGAAAATAGAAGAAGAAGAAGAAGAAGAAGAAGAAGAAAATAAAAGAAGAAGAAGAATATTTTAATCTACAAAATAGTCTCATTAATTTACAAAATAGTTATTGAATTTGTTAGAGATTCAATTCACCGCATGCTGAGAATTACTATTGCTTTTAGTTTCGAAATTCTAGAACTTTCATGGCTCACACTAATATTCACACTCAGATAGGCAAAATGATGTAAATTCGTAGAACGGTTGATCAGTTTTTTTTGCTCCTTAAACCGAGATTTGCCAACTTGAGAGAACTTCTACAAAGTAAACCTAGCCAAATAAGCTGAATTGTAATTTATTATTATCTCTATCAGATAACAAAAGTTGAAACTGCCTGCAATGATATCCGGCAAAAATTAAAAATTGAACAGTTGCACCTTGAGATGATTTGATTAAAAACTAGCTTATGAGAGTCAAATAAGAAGATCATAATGGACAAAAATGTATTTTTGGGTCTAATACCGAAATACGGGTTTATAGGCACCTCGTCTTTAATATCGTTAAGTTGTGGAAAGTATTTATAATCAATTTCTAGAATCTACATCAAACCAGCAAACTTAGCATTCGCCCAACAACCTGATTTTTATCATCACCAATGTTGCGAAATTAGGCATATCGCTTGTTCCAGACCCATTCTATCTCTATCTTGACCTTTCCTGCAATGAATACATCCAGTATATGTGGAGGGCCTTGTTCGACAAATACGTTTTAGGTACAATGTAAAGATTATATCAAGTGGTCCAGTTCAAAAATTTGTTTTGTTTGCTGGGCTAGTTGGATAAAGACATCAGTAGTGGTCATGGCAAGCACAACATTTTATGACAAGCATGACATTTTATGGCAAGCACAAGAATTGGACATTTCCCTCTTCCCTAAAACATGCAGCAAGTGGAACATATGCTTTGTAATGGTATGATCAGGAGCAAAGATAATTTATTTCTTTTTCATTCTTTTATTTATAAAAATTAAATTTAAACACTTTTATGAATATAGATAATACAATAATGTAACTGAACTAATAACTTTTTGGCCTTACAAGCATCTGCAACAATTAATAGGATAGAATATCAAGTGGGCATTACTAAGTCAGCTTCTATATAAAGATGATAAAACTTTGCAATTAACCACTACTGAATCAAAATCAGAGTTGGAAATAAATTAATAAAAAAGAGTACAAATTGAAAATTACCCCTTTTAGATATGAGATTTAAGGAGATAGAGGTATGCTAATTACCAAACTGTAGATTTATAGGCACGAAAAACTGTAGAAATAGGAAGGCAAAATACGCACTTAAAAATATAAAACAGGCATTTAAAAATGTAAAATAGACATTTATAAGGGCACTATACATTTTTCTTATGCTTATTTATACACTTGTGTAGAAAGTTTCTGAAGTAAACATGATATTAACTTTCATGGAATGTTTGCTTTCATCATTGTTCTGACAAATCCTCATGGAAATTCTTCCCCCATTGTTGGACATTTCAGACAAAAAAACTGAATCGCAATAATTACCTTTTTGCTTTAAATTAAATATAAGCTGATACTCTTAATGCTGCACACTAATGCTAATGATCTTTTCATTAACATTTAATTTAAACATAATTGAAAATATAACCGCCATGCATGACTCAAATGTTGTAACTAGTGGTCTTACAACAACATACATTCTTGCATTACATCTTAAAAATATTTCAAAACTTGCAATTTTCAAAAATTCAGAGGCTTTCACAAAAATGAAACCTGCACTATTCTTTTAATCTTCTCTTGATCTATCTGAAGAAAAAAATTTGTAGCGGTTTTTGAGATTTTTTTTATAATTTACATTGATTTCCAGCAAAAATTCTGGAAAAAACTCTCAAAAAAAAATATACACCTTTTTTAAAGATCTGATTATTCTCATCAGATTTCATTTATGACAAAAAATCTCTGTATTCAATATTGTACTTTTGCAATGTTAATGTTTTCAATTTTTGAAAATACAGAGTGTTTGCAAAAAATGGGACTGGTACCAATTTTTATACTGTCCTTTGACACATACAAGGAGAAAATTTTAAGAAAAAATTTGGAATCATTTTTGAGAAGTTATTTAAAAATTCGAAGTAAAACATAACTCGACTTCTGTCAATGATTTTGCACGTGTTTCCTAATACGCAATATCTACTGAAAAATGGAAATTAAATTTATCAATAGTTGTTCAATTTTTCTGTACTCTGCAGGATAAAAAAGAAAAAACATACAATTTTTAAAATTTTTGATTGAAAATAATTGCAGTTTGATCAATAAATGCATGAATAGGTAACATTTAGGCATTTATTGGCCCTATAAAATTTGCATATAATGCTACTAAAGCCTCGAAATGAATACTTAACCTTAAATATTGCGTTTTCCATTGAAGGAAAAAAATAGACAAATAGGCAAAAATCTGCAGCCTACTAATCACCCATTGAGTTTCACTAAACAAATTTAGTGATGTAGAGAATTTAAAGAAAACTAAAATAATGTTCTTAACCATGGCTTTTTACTATACCAATATTTACCCTAAATAGTAAGATCTTTAGTGCCAAGAACGGGTGCCCAGAGAAAATCAGGGTAAGGGCAGTTGATCCATGGGGGTCCTTTATTTTAAACCAAAAATTCCCTCCTCTCTCTATTAATGAACAGAATTAATTTCTCCATGCATCAGAAATAACTTACAGCATTCAACTTGCATTAGAAAGGAATATATTTTTTTATTTCCTTTAACCCTTCGCATACCAAGTTCTAAATGTAATGCCGAATACCAAGCGGGGTACATGTGTACCCACATGAATATTATGCAAGATTGCTTTAGAATAGGATATAACTAACTCACTTATGAAAATTTTGACTATTTTGACCAGTTAATGTGTAATAAAAGACAAATTTTATAGAATTAATCAAATTTTGTTACTTTTAGTAGACCACGACAGTATTAGAATACCTCTTTTAAGTTCATTCCTGTTTTAGGGTATTGATGCATACTTTTATTGTTTTAGTGTCAGAATGTTCATTACACGTACATGACGAACACTTCAATTGTCTTGTTCTACTTGATCTATTTCTATTTCTGTTTCTGGCACACAGCATGCATCTTCGAACTTAGGCTGATGAAGAACATTCAGGAAGTGCAGAGCTTGCTGCTTCCTCTCTAAGCAAACATTTCCTTGCAGTCCATATAGTGTTTTCAGTCAATTCTTAGTTTCTTCAGTCACTCTTCAACTTAAGATTCCATAAATTCTTGCCCTGGCTCCAAAATAAATTTTCTCTTTTTACAACATTTCACCTGTTATAAGTTGCCTCCACTTTATCCTTTGGAATGCAAAGAAACGCCAACTAGGAACATTCATTCACTAGTACAGATAGACTGACACAATGATTCAAATGTGTTACTGAAAATTTGCAGGTGTTTCAATAATGCGACTTTCATTTAAATCAAAAGATTGGCGTGCCAATCCAAGAAGTATAATGAATCAAAATGATTCATAGGAATAAAAGCTGGGGACACAGAATACTAATCGGGGTGCGAATTTACCCCAGTACTTGTCTTTAGTTAGTACACATAAAACAACTTACAACAATTACATTTTTTATTACATCATTGTCAATTGAAGTATTTCAGGCAATGTAACAAAACTTCAATATCTCATAATAAGCACAATGTGTACAAGAAGGAAAAAAGGGAGATTGGGTTACACATGTACCCTGCTTGGTATGCAGAGGGTTAAATGAATCAAAAAAATAATTGGGGGCCCAGTGAAGTTGAGGTGTGAGGCAAGTAGCACCAGCTGCCCCCTCCCCCTTCTGGTGGTCCTTAGTGCGAAGTACCAGTAACTTGTGGAAAACAAAGATCAAATGAATGAACTGCTGGAGATAGGTCTAGGGATCTCTAATTTATTGCTTCCGATATGGATTTTATTGGCACCTATAACCTACTGAACTATATTGGTCTTTGCACAAATACAGCATACATATTTAAAATTATAAGCTAAGAAATTATTAATTTATTTATCATTGGGGCCCTTATGAAATTAAATACTTCTATTGAAAATCATTAAAAAAATTTGAGAAATAAGTTGAGAAATCCTAGTGTCACTATTCATTGTATGTTAAAAAGTATTTTAAAATAAAATTTTGGACCTAAAATACTTTCAAATTTTTTGTACAACTCTGGTTAATATGTATAAAACATTAACAAAAACATGGAATAACATAAAACTCAGTTTAAAATGAAAATTAATACTTTACTTTTAACAATATTCAGATGCTGTTAGTTACAATTTATTTTTATCTTGTTAACCATTACACATTTTAGCTACAATTTGCAACATAGATAGTTTTTCAAAAAGAAATAATTGAGGATTGTCAATTAGAAATCTCTTATACATAAAAAAACATTTAACCTCGGGTTACACTACAAGAGCAAATTTGAAAAATTGTCGGTAACTTTGTGTTTGTCATTCTCAGTAAAATTGAGAATTGGATTTGTGTTTAAAATACATGGTACTAGCAATAAAAAGAACCATAAAAATTAAGTTGGTTTGGAATGACATTTCTCAACAACTATTTTTCAAATCACTATACAGAAGAAAGTCCAGAAAGATGTGAAGAATGTGAAAAGTCTATATGCAATGAATACCCATTAATTTTCTCAAGTATCTTATGAACAGATACGGTCACACTTATGTAAAATGGGTTTCTCTGTAAATAAAGCATAATATAGATAATTATCATGTTACAATCTGTTCTTATTTACTTGCAATCAAAGATCCATTTATTGTTGACCGAGTAAATTTTGCTTATTCTTATTTTCAGTCAACATGACTTGGCTAGTTACCAAAGAATTTACCGAGTATAGTGAAGCAATATGTTCAAATCAATATAAAAATTTAATAACATTTACTTTGAATGAGTATCCATACCCATACATATTAATGAATAACTGAATACTCAAGCTAAACACTGTCAGGCATTCTCAATAAAATGCAAATGAAAAAAGTAGAAGGTAACTGGGGGAATATCCTTTGTGGAAAGAAAGGAATAATACAAAATTTACTAACTGAACAAATTACAACTATGAAATGTACATAAAAGAAACTGAAGGAAGGAATTAGAAAAATTAAGGGAATTAAGAAGTTTCCGTTTAGGAGAAAAAGAATCCTTGCCACTTCATATGTCATTGGAAGTAACACATTTATGAGACATCACAAAAAAACAGAGTATGAAATCTCCAGTTATAAAAAATAATGAAATATGTTCTAAGATTCAAACTCTCACAAGCTAGAAAAAGCGCTTTCTAAAAGCTAGAAAACGCGCTTTATCTCGACTGACATTGTAGCATCTTGCCTGGGCTATGGGTACAACGCACGTCACCAAGAATGCTTCTGTGTCGTTTCGCATAAGATAGTGTTGTAGCCTTACAATCATTTGTTTATTTTACATCATCTTCTTTCACACTTTCTCATTCTAAAATAAACATGATTTTTCCCATCCTGTAATAGTTCAAATATCAAAATTTGGAATTCTCTGTATGTTTCATTGGAATTCTCTTTTTTTTTTCTTACAGTAGAAATATCATTTCCTTCCCTTCATTCATCAAATGAGTATGCTGAACATTATAATAAAGAAAAGTTCCTTCAATGAAAAATACATACGCAATTTAGATGAAGAGTTTCTCATATAGATGACAGGAGTGAAAGCGAGTGAGGAAGAGTTTGATAGAAAAGGTATGTTCACACAGCATTTGTGAGATTAAATTTATTAATTTCAAGTAAGGGATGTATTAAAAAATTAATCACATATCAGGTTGAACACTAGGAGATTTCACTCAAATTTAGAGAAATTATCTTTTTGTGACTCAGCAAGTTAGGTATAGAAGAGGATCGAAAAAAACAACAAAACAACAAAATAACGAACGAACGAACGAACGAACACACACAAACACACACAAACACACACAAACACACACAAACACACACACACAAACACACACACAAACACACACACAAACACACACACAAACACACACACACACACAAACACACACACGCACAAACACACACACGCACAAACACACACGCACAAACACACACACACGCAAACACACACAAACACACACACACACAAACACACACAAACACACACACATGCACACAAACACACACACGCACACAAACACACACACACACACAAACACACACACACACACAAACACACACACACGCACACAAACACACACACACACACAAACACACACACACACACACACAAACACACACACACACACAAACAAACAAAGTTTGTTTCAAAGAGGTTTTGAAGAAGCTAAAATTGCATATGTATTTTTGAATTACCCCTACAAAAACTAGAAATGGAGGGAATCAGCATACAAGCGAAAACACATCAAGTTAAGAGTTCAAACCTTGAGAGAAACTGAGGACATTGAAAGATATTAGTAAATGATTTTACATATATTTCATAATAATAATAACAATAATATAATAATGTGTTGTAAAACTATTTGGTTATTACATGAAGTAAAAAGAAATTAAAAACAGATTTTATCAATTCCTTTTTGGGAAATGTTTACAGTCACAATATAACACAAACTAAGAAATTGGAAAATTTAGGAAATGTTTACCATTTAGAATATTCCCAAGACTTGAAAACCCGATCCAACATCTCTCACCCATAAGCCAATACTTTATACTATATTTATTCCAGGGACTGCAAGCAGGGGAAAAGCTTTCTTCTTCGAAACTACAAGTACAGTTTAAGTATTTAGGTACATACAATCAATGAGGATTATAATAGTAGGATATGCTTTAATATGTAGTATTACATACATGAAAAATAATATAACAAGGTCAAATAGAAATCTGTCTGAAATTGACAATAGAAATCAATGGTATAATTAACACCAATGTAAAATGAATTTTAAAAGTTGCAATGACACTTCCATGAGTCCTCACAATTCACTGCTGGTAGCCTTTGACAATGCCTTATTAATTTTGTAATACATCCCTAACTTGAAATTAATAAATTTAATCATTCAAATGCTGTGTGAACATTTCTTTCCTATCAAACTCTTCCTCACTCACTTACACTCCTGTCTTCTATGTGAGAAACTCTTCATCCAAATTGTGTATGTATTTTTCATTGAATGAACTTCCTTTTATTATACACTGTTGTAATAAAAATTTTGAAAGTGGTCAGGTGGAAGAGCAGACTAAATGGCCTGAGCTTTACCACCAATAAAGACATTTATTTATTTTGTAATAGTGTTAGTTTCTCTGAAAATATTTCCTTTTATTTCTATAAATAATCCTCATAGATTTTTTTCTAATTTACTTTCTCTATGTAGTATAGAATTAGATACTACAAAGATCATATCTTAAATATGGTCTTGCTCAGATTTTTAATAAAATTTCAACTTCTGTTTAAAGAAAAGAGTTGATGAAGACATAACAATGTCTAATGGCAAGAATAGGAGGTAAAATTAAATAACTTTACCTAATCCTTAAGCCATTCATAAAATTTGTGCTATATTGTCTCTACAGTGGTAACACTTTAGGGAGACTGGAGACTATTGTCAATTTTGATACCAGAACATTCAAATTATTTGTGTAACATGTAGAAAATAAGGAGGAAAGGGAAAAAAACGTACCATTTTGAATATAAATTAAAAATGTAACAATAATTTTTTTTAAATGTTATGTTATGTAATTTTGTTTAAGGTTATGAACATGGTA
Source organism: Teleogryllus occipitalis (assembly GCA_011170035.1). Classification (NCBI taxonomy): domain Eukaryota; kingdom Metazoa; phylum Arthropoda; class Insecta; order Orthoptera; family Gryllidae; genus Teleogryllus; species Teleogryllus occipitalis. Next base: position 215,739 of record BLKR01001777.1, read on the forward strand.
ACTCACTGTTCAGCATGCTCACTTTCCATGACATGACTCCAGGTTCAATTTCCGTTCGGGCCAGATTATTGTGTGTGCTTTTCATGCAATGTCTCAGTACCCATGCATGAACATATACAAAATACATAGTGACTTTTTGTAGCATCTTTTGTGTAAGTGTATTTTCAATTTGACACAAAAATTTTATACTTCAAAAATCTGATTTCTTAAGGTAAGCATCAAAACAGGGTAATTTGTAGCAAAATTCTAATACTCTTTGTAAGAAATATGTAGCTCCATATAATTTTAATTTATTTATGCAGATTAAATGTTCTAAAAACTTTCAAGTAACTTGCATCTACTTCTCATAGTGACATATCAAGAGATAAGAAATCCACAGAAAGGTACACTTAGTCAAAAATTTTGTTGCTGAGGCAATATTGAAGCCTGTAAAAAATCCATTTTTAATGGAAATGTGTGATGCTCTAATTAGGAGCAAATATATTATTAAAAAAATTAGTAAATCCAACGTTTCAAAGATTTCTAGAGAAATATGTAAGACAGGACACCCCGGATCCATACACACAAAGAAAAAATTATCCTCCTTATCTTCAGAAATTTAGAATCTGTAGGTCTTCATCTAGTGAAGTCAATAAACACTTTTGAAGACATTAAAGTGTCTGGAATTAATGTTTGGAGATGTGGGTGAGACTGCTATGAAGAAATTACCTAGTGTTAAGTTCAAATCATGACTTGAAATTTCTCCAAAAACAACAACCAAAAACAACGAACATTATTTGTAGTGAAAAATCAAAAAATAAAGAATTTGACCTTACAATGGCTTAGATTTGTCTTTGAAGTGTGCTCCAATTATGTCTTGTGAAGTTAAAAGGTAATTTTTTGCATTCAAAAACATTTTTTCTGACAAAAGAATGAATTTTACATAGAACAGTTTTAAAAAATTGTTAATTGTTCACTTTTACAAAAGGCAATATAACTAAAAATTTAATAAAATAAAATTTCATTGTGCATGTTTTGTCCATTTTTACCATGCATCGTGCATATTTGGCTATTTGAAAGTGCATGTTTGCATGCAAATTTTAGCATTTGATAGTGCATTTTTTATAACAGGGTTTTCCATACTGAAGTTCAAGAACTGTTCAATCAAGGCCGTATTCACAGGGAAAGTTTCTCCAATCTTGAAAAATTATCCCAAATCCAGAAACAATTTTCTGTGTTCTTAGTCATCTTTATCTATTACAAAAGATGCCTGCCCCTATCTTGATAATGGTTATGTAATAACATAACCATATTTTTAACCTAGATCATATCATTAATTCATTTCCTAAATTTTCTCTACAGTGAAGAGGCGTCTTTCAAGATTTAGATGCTAATATACTGTTGCTTTCTTCTGTGTCCCAAGAACTAATAATGAAATTCAGTAAAATTATTAATGTTATATCTAAAATGTAAATAATTGATGTAAAAAGAATAATTGTATACCTTTTTGTTATTGTCTTTCTTATTGTGACTTACTGAAGTCGCTAATAACGTTATCATTTAAGCAACTCAAAAGAAATATATTTAAAAAGAAAAAATTCTACATTGCTTAATTCAAAGTAGAATTGATGAAAAAATTGGTACACTATGTATTAATTGGTATTTAGTGACAAAGTACTTCAATGTTTTGATTTGATTTAATTTGATTTATTTTTATTAGAAACATTAAAAACTGTGTGTGATGTTTAGGGGGAAGTTTAATCTGCACAAGTTTTTTTGAGCTCCAGAATCCCATCCCTGTCATTTTACTCTACATAATCGAATGATAAATAAAAGAACCCGCAAGGCAAGTTTGCAATATTTGAAAACTAGGAATTTTTGCTCTCACATTACAGAAAACTTATTTGAATTGGTAAACAAACTACAGCTTTGATGTTATTAGGTTATTGATGCTATTAGGTATTACAAAAATAGCTCTTAATACTGCTATTCCAACTACTAACAAAAAGAGAGTTCAACCAACCATGCATAGTGCAGGCGCAGATCCAGCTGATAATTTTATGGGAGGCCATCATAGATTTTTGTTAAATAATAAACATATTTGTTGTATATTATTTTTGTAGTGTATTTAAGGTAGTATTTTTTAAATCATTATGTAATTTCAACATTAATAAATATTGAAATAAATTTTGCCAAATAAATGAAGATAACAGTTGAAAAACTCCAAAAAAATGGGTTTTAAAACCATAAAGAGGCTCAGAGCAAAGATAGGAGACACACAGGATCTGCACAGATCTCATTTCTGAAGAGAAATGGAGAGAGCACTTTGAGAAGTTATGGAGTAAACCAGACAGGACATACCCAAGGATGTGCCACTCAGTACATAGCGAAGTCGCTAGCCTTTCACCACTGAGGTCCGGGTTTGATTCCCGTCAAATTTCATGTGAAATTTGTTCCAACAAAACAAGTTTGGCTGCTTTACAAGGGCTAGTCTAACCCTTGTGAAGTGTCCTAAACCCTGCCCCTATCCTTATTCCTTCCCAATTCTGGCCGCTGGGTAGTGACGCAGGAGCGTGTAGCAGGAGGCGCGTACACAGAGATGCTACCTGGTGGTCCTCTTGACAACTGACTGCGATGTGACATGACATGACAGAAAGTTATAATGGAGAATTACTCCACAAGTGCGCAATGTAATGGAGGATTACTCCCCAGCGCAAAGCACTCAATGCCCCTTAAGGGTCTTGGAGACATGTCGTGTCAAAATGGTAGACGCAACAATTTAAAAAAAAAGTAATTGAGGTTCAAGAATATCTTCACGGATATCCAAAGAAGAGATGGAAAGGATGCTAATAAGGGTGCAAAAAGTAGAAAAAGCTCAGGAGCAGATGAAATGTCAATGAAATTAATAAAATATGGTGGAGAAGATCTACTTGACATAACAAGGAACATGATAGAACTCTTCAATAAAGTCTGGGAAGCAAATTCAGCCCCAAAGGAATGACAGACAGGTGTCATTAAAAAAATTGTACAAGAAAAGAGCAAAAACAAATTGTAACAATTATAGAGGGATTATACTCCTACCCACAGCATCAAAACTTTTCACCAACATACTAAGAAACAGAAAGGACGAATACAGTGAAACATTACTGGGAGAAGAACAGAATGGATTCAGAAGAGGGAGGAGTACAAAAGATGTAAAGATGCAACAATTCTTGGCAGATGTAATGAAGTGAATCTACTGACTTACTAATTCATAGATTTTGAGAGAGCGTATATTAGAGTAGACCGTGAATTAATGTGGCAAATACTAGAGGAAGAAATAATACCTAAAGAAGCTAGAAAAGGAATCCAAAGCTCCTATACTGACTCACAGATGAAGATGAAAATGAACAATGGGAATGTGTCAAAATCCTTTCACAACAAACAGAGGGTTAAGACAGGAATGTGGCCTGTTCAACATATATGCCAACCATATAATCAAGGCATGGAAACAAACTATAAAAAAAGGAATAAATATCAGTAAAAACAGAAGATCCAAACAATCCTGTATGCCAATCAGAAGATGACATGCAAATTGCAGCCCATGAACTGTATAAAATAGCACAGAAACATAATATAAAAATTTCCACAAGCAAATCAAAGGCAATGGCATATCAAGAGAAAGAAATGAGAAGAGTCAAAATTGCTATTAATGAGCCAATAATAGAACAAATATCTAAATTTAATTATTTGAGCAACCTCATTGGACAGAGATTGGAAGACATGGAAAACTTCAGAAATTAAACAGAATAAGCAGATTAATTAAAAGACACTTTGGAAGAGATATGACTAAAGAGACCAAACTAAGAATCCTCATTATAATATCTAAACCAATCGTCATGTATGGTTTGGAAGACTGGACAGTGAAAAGTAGCAACCAAAAAAGACTAAAGGCATTGCAAATGAGATTCCTATATCATCTTGTAGGAGTAACACTAAAGGATAGGCAAAGGAGTAAAGATATCAGAAACAGGCTAAAGACAAAAAATATGGTAGAAGAAATAAAGAATGGACAGAGAAAATGCCTCTTTCACATTAACAGAGCAAAACAAGAAAGATTACCAAAAGCAGGGTTGAGTTACAAACAAATAAGGAGAAGGGATGTGGGAAGACCACAAAAGAAATGGTTAGATCAGGAACACATGGAGGTTTAAGCATTCTAGTCTACTGGGAAACAGGAAGAAGCCTAGCAACCTGCAGTTCATGATAATGATGAACAAACAAAAATTCTAGGCCTTTTGGAGGGAGCCATGACCTCCATACCCCCCCCTCCAAATCTGCCTCTGCCAAAGTGATTCAGAAGAGAATCCTACATTTCATTCAGAAGTGAATGTATGAATGGAAAATTCAACTTTACCTGAAATTGCAGTGAGGTATGACAAATTCCTCTGAATTTTTTTCACTAGAACATAGAATTCTTCAGGAAAACAAAATATTTTCCTTATGTATATTCAATCACAAATGTTCCCTTTTTGTTGCTTTTATTAATGTTTTAAATTCTGTCAATTGTGTTGGCATAGGTGTGTAAGATTTAACGTATGGGTGCAATATTCTCAATTGCAAGCTTTTAAATTTGTAATCTTCTGCAATTCCCTATTGTCTTTACTTCATGTCATGTACCAGTGTTAGAGGACTTTTTCCAATTTTAACTTCATGAGAAAGTCCATATAATCAAGAGGAAGAAAATTTGTTGCTAGAACCACCATCTAGGGACAGTGCAGACATTTCAATACATATTGTTGCCATAATTCCAAAAATATAATAACATATTATTCCAAAAATGTTTGAAGAAATTGTAACAGGTAAGATAAAGTTAACATTGCAAAAACATGACATTAAAGAACCACATGGATTTGTTAAAGGTAGGAAAATGAAACCAATCTTTTAATTTATTCCAAAGATGTTATTAATGCTTTAAGAAAGGGGATCAAATCAAGTGAATCTATGTTAAAAAATGTACAATGATAGATTTTGTAAGTTAAAAATCAATAGATTTTACATAGTGTTCACTTGATTGTTTAAATTTGACAAGAGTATTGAGAAATACCCCATCTCAGGCCTCGCATTGGGCTAGTCATTTGAGAAATACCCTTCCTTTTAGATATTTAATATTACTAGCTTTCCAGAGTGATTCTTTGTGCCTTCTCACAAAATCATGTCTTTCAATGCCCTTCCCAAACCTTTCACATGTAATGTCTCCTTGGCCATGCCTCCCCAAATGAACAGCACTATGACACCAAGCATGGAATACTACTCTTTGTTTATTGGTTGCTCTATCAACGTATATTCTGATTCTCAAGCCTACATACAATCTCATCGTATTATGAACACTTGATGCCAATTTTCCCATTCAAATTAAACCCAGGGTTTCTGGTTTATCACAGTATTTACCTTACAAGAGAGCCATACAAAGATATAGGTGTAACATTTGATTTTAAATTAACATTTTCATAACACACTAAAAATGCCATTATATTATAAACATATGAGATTATTGGGATTTCTGTAGAGATTATTTGAAACTTCATAATATATAATCACCATTCATGCTGATCAAATAAACATTACATTGTTCAATTTTTTAAGACCATATTATGATGTAGGCCCAAAACATGTTTGGATTGTACATGAGCTTCATTTATTTTCTTCTATTTTAGTATGAAAATTAAAACTGTTGATTCCGTATAATATGCATAACCATTCAGAAATTTCAAGGATAATAAGCATGCCTTTACTGAAATCTTTTGCTAAATTAATTGATGCATGATTTGTAAATAATTGTAATAAAAATTTGAATGGCAAATAATTTCCCCAGAAATATGTAATATGTTTCTTTTGAATGAGGGTTTTGTGTAAAATGTGAGATCAATTATTCAAAGAGTATTGTTCATTTTTGTTCCAAGAGTCAATAGAACAAACAATTGATTTTTTTCCATAGTCACTCTGACATTAATATATTTCTTTTTTCTGTTGACATTGAACCAATTCAAATCAAGTAATCAATTTTAAGTAGTAATTTTACATAGAGACAATTAGTGTATTGATGCTGCATTGTGAGACTTTGTTCTTATCTTGCTAAGAATTTAAATAAAGTTATGGTCAACATGTCTGCAGCAGTCATGTTGGTCTTTTTAAATAAGTTAACAATTAAATAATTTAGGAGAAATAATGAGAGAATAAGTTTATTTTACGTCCCTTCAGCCACTTAGGTTATCAGAATGTATTGAGGTAAATGTATTGAGAATTTCATTCTCAATACATTTACAAACACCTTACAAAACATTATACCAATAATATTATTGGTTTAATGGTTTATTGGTTTTAATTGGTGCATTAATCACAGGTTGAGCTCAGTTTTTGATTTCAGTAATGGTAGAATTTTACTCTAAACACTAGCTCAGATAGTGACTGAAACATAAAGCCTTTATATTTGTCTGTACGGGTTGGATTCTTTCAGGAATTTAATAACTGTGTTACACAATTCTTTTTTTTTAGCATTACAGCTGGTTAGTTCAGCTTGTATTTTAGTCTGGAGGTCTCATATTCAAAGCATGTCAAAATGTCCTCAACAATGAAGATCTCATTGTATCGATTGAACATGGGTGCAGCATTATTCGAGATGTAACGTTGATGGGTGAATTTGGTGTGACTTTTTCTTCATCTCATTAATACTACTTGATCTGCTCGGCAAAAGGTGTCAGCTGGATTGACACCATGAAATTCTTTAACGCTTAATTTGCAGCTTAAATCATTCCATTCATTACTATTCAGATTTTCTAGCTTGTTTTTAATTCTCTTGTAATATTCCAAGTAACTAAATATAATATCACTTCTTTCTTCTTTTTGACCCGCCTCTTTCGCTTTTCTGTCAGCCAGTTTATTTTATACAATGCCAATGTGTGATGATATCCAGCTCGAAGATATCTCTCTGCCACCAGTCTTCAATTTGTTAAATTTTGAAACTATCCTGGATTATTTCATTGTCACTAGCTACATTCCTTAAGACATGAATGGCACTTTTAGAGTAATTTATAATCATTATTTTTCACTCTGTCTTTTTATGTATCCCAGGGCTTCAACCATACTGTACAATTCACTGGACTTTACTGAAAAATCTTCCAGTAGTTTCTTGATGAGGTAGTAATGAGGATATAAATTTCTTGAAGATTTACATTCTGTTTGCTAGGGATGTTCAGAATTTCAATTGTCTTAATATCTTGCATTATCGAAGGTGCATATTTGAATTGCTAACTAGTGAAGGGTCTGAGATGTTTCTTCTTGTAATTTAAAGTTCTATTAAACTTGTATGTATTTTGGAGATTCTTTGGTAACTGGATTCAGTTTATTTTATGCTTCCTTAATTATAAATTTGATAATTAGGTTTCTTCTACATTTTTCTAATGATGATAACTCAGCTTTGTGTAGTGTGTTAACTTCTGGGCTGGTTTTGAAGGGTCTGCATATCAGCCTGGCTCTCATATTATTGTTAGGATCCAATACTCTCTTGACACTCTTATTACCAACATCATATAATATGCTCCCTTAGTGTAATTTAGATCTAACCATTGCCTAACACGTTCTTCTAATGACCGAAAAGTCTGCTCTCCAGGATGTGAGACTAACTTTGACAAGGTTCGTTCTTTTGGCACGGGAAAACTGAAGGGAAAACAGTTAATTTTCAAAAACAAGAAGACATATCCCAAAAGTAGGTAATGAATAATGTAAAGTAGGATTCCTTTAAATGTTCCACAGGAAATCAAAGAACATTATGCACAAATTTCATTATTAAAATAAAAATTGTGAATAAACTAGTTTGATCCTTAATAAATGCAATAAATATGCTTTGCAATAACTTAACTTTTCAAAATGAATTGAAAACAGCAAGAATTAGTTTTCTAAGTTAACACTTCAGCAGGCCTAAAGTAAAACTGATTCTAAGTGTTGCATGAACAGTTTTTGTACTGTTGTGAGGTTTGCTTGCTGAGAGAATGCTCCAATTCATAGTGTTTACTGTTAGCAGTATTGGCTATCAGAATGCATCATACTGCATCTTATTGATGATGAATCACATAGGCAAGCAAAACAAGAGGAAGGCTAACTACATTTTGGGGCTTCCTATTCCATTAACCTTTGTTATTTATATTGTGATGGTCTATTCTGAAGCGCCCCGATATTTAGGCATTAATCAGAAAAAGGATGCTTAATTTTCTTATGTAAACATGGACGAACAATTGAAAGTGCATTAGTGGAATTTTATTTTCATTAATTTAATTGCATTCTCTAGAGCGAGGTTCAAAATGGACTATGGTAATATCAAAAAATAAAAATAGGGCATATTCTATTAAAGATGTCGTAATTTCATGCTGTTCAAAATTAAATAAAGTTCGTATTGTTAAAAAATCATTTCCATATTAAAAGAAGACCGTCAGATGTTCTCGAAAAGTGATGAACAAAAAATGCTGATATTTATTGAAATAAAGGAAACTAGTGTTTAAAAGGGGATTACAAACAGTGGAAATGTTTTTTGAAAATTATGACTGTGTCACAAAGTCCATTAAAAGAAATTAACGTAAGAAGAAAGTGAAAATAAAGTAACAATATAGTGGAATCTTTTGTCTACAAACCACACGAAAATCGAAGGGAACGTCAGAGGGGATCGGGACGCTCTGCAAGACATGTCATCTAATCAAGTCACTGAGGACTGAAAGTGTTTATGATTCGAAATGTTAAAATGTTTTAAATGATGGGAAGATGTATTCTTTTATGTTTTGTGTGGAACATTGAACGTGGATTGTAGTGATTGCAGAATGGCCGAGCAACATAAAGGGAAGTTAAAAAAACAAACAAATATTTTATTAATTTTCAACCATTCAAAATTTATAACAAGGCCAAGAATGTTCTAATTTTTAAGGTATTGGGAAAGACATGGCCATGCATGCATTTATTCATAATTTATTTAATTGTTTTTAATCAAATAGGTAAAGTGCACGTGCATGGATGTTAAGAAAATTTAATTGTATGGATTTAGAAGGAAGTATGTGTTGTAAATGTTAATAATAAGGTATTATATATGTATTTGTTAGTTTGTTTTGTTTATATGTCTAGCTGATGTTATGACTCGCGAAGAAAATTTTGCCACATATGAAAGAATGAGGAATAAATCCAACCAATTTTCAGTTTCATAATAGAAATTTTATGGAGTTATTATTTTAGATGGTAATATCCTAGCAAATACAGAGTAATTAAATTTTATACCTCTTCCTGAAGCAGTAATAATTTTTATTTCGATTTCCTGTATAGGATCGGTTCTCATGCTCACAACCTTAAAAAAACTCGTTGAATGGTGCTTTGCAACCCACATTTAGAAAGATAACAATTAATTATTACGAAAGGGTTTGTTTATTTGTATAATTTCAGGAAGGGGTTGTGAGGATATATACAAATAAATAGATAAAAAGAAACCATGACTATAAGTAACATATTTTATCATATTAAACTAGTGGTGCTACAACAACACATACTATCTCGCATTATTTCTAACTTTTGCAATTTTTGAAAGTTCGAAGAGTTTAATGAAAATGAAACTTTTACAAATTATTTAAAAGTTCTTTACAGTATCCAAGGACAAACTTAAATTGAAAAATTTTGAGCCATTTTGAGCCATATGAAAATGTTGAGGCTTCATATAAAGTACCTCCTAAAACAAAATACCCATTTCAAACTCACAGGGTCTTATCATTCAGATCAATCGGGGAATATCAATTTTGGAGAATTGCCCAAACGGTCTAGGCGCTGGCATTGGCCGTCAGTCTGACAGTCATGGATTTGACTTTTAGGTATCAAGGACCCACAAAACGTGGATTCTGACTAAACTATGCGTTAGATGATGTACATTACTACATATGGGAACAAGATTTAGTATCTTGTTCCCATGTCCGATAGCGCATCCGACAACAAAATTTAATCAAAATATTTGAAAATGTCCTAGAGGCTTCATATAAAGAACACCCCAAAATTAAAATTTCAGTTTCAAATTCAAGGGGCCGCGACGTCAGTCAAATCGACCGAGAAAAATCAATTTTGGAGAATCCTGCCTGAACGGTTTAGGTGCTGGCTTTGACCACAGGCGAACGGACAGCCGTTTTGTTGTCAATCGATTTTTCGGTGCCAAGGACCCATCAAAACATGGATTTTGAATATACAGTGTGTTAGAGGATATAATTTACTATATGTAGGGACAAATATAACACTTTTTCGTTACCACGGCTCAGCAATTAGCGTTTTTTGTCGAAAATTCGCCGTTTTATTTTTTATTTTATTTTACGTCAAAAAACAGTTCTAACTGCGTATGACGTGCTATGGGGAAAATGAATTGTGTGCACATTTTCAAAATTCTGTGATACCTAAACTAAAAAAAAAATTAAAAAGAATTTTAAAAAATTAAAAAAAAAACCTCCCATGTAATAAAATCTATTTTCAAGGATAAATAAGCAATAAATGTTGGCTATCATGTTGACCTTCGGAATAATACTTCCTGCCGCGACTACATGGAAACATTAGTTTGAATAATTGTATTTCCCACTGAATTCTAGAAGACGTGCACAGAAAATGAAGTTACATTTATGTCCAGAAGCAAAACAAGGGGCCATCTCAGCATTTGCTCAATGGATCAGGGAAACTGGACGAAAAACCTGATCGAGATGGGGGTCATTGACCCGGAGGCTGTAGTATAATACTTGTTACAGGTTGTTTATACACATTTATACAGTCCAAATGGTAAATAATGCATTATGTATCATTGTCAAAATTAATGTTACTTTTCTTGTGATGCTCAGTATAGTCTCTAATTGTATAGAAACAGTTATGCAGCAGAAACGATTTCACTTGAGATTTAAACTTTTCTATCGAATTTAATCGTTTAATGTCGTCTGGCAAAGTGTTGTAAAATAATGTACATGTATTGTATGTGAATTTTTTGTATTGAGCTGTTGATACTGTCACCTGATGAATATGATTTCTACGTCGAGTGTTATAGTAATAGACATCGGCATTTTCTGAAAATATATTCCCGCCCTTAAGCAAGTCATTTTTGACAAAAACCACTGATTCGTAAATAAACAGACACGGTAATGGTAAAATTCCTAGATTAATGAAGAGAGGCTTACATGAATCACGTGGGTGGGATTTGGTTATTATTCGTACAATTCGTTTTTGTAATCTAAAAGTCTGGGAGCTATAAGATGTATTTCCCCAGAATATTATGCCATATCTCAGGCGGGAATGAACATTCGCAAAATATACACAACGAGCAGTATGAAGGCTGACTGAATTTGCAAGAATTCTGAACGCGTAGCATAATGAACTTAATTTTGTGTTCAATTCATTTAAATGGACGTTCCATTTAAGGTTTGACTGAATTGAGAGACCTAAAAATTTTGTTGCCTTAACATCAGTCAATGGTACACTGTTCATTTTCAATGGAGCACAGAATTGTTTATTTGAAATGGAAAACTGCATTAAAACCGTTTTCTTTTCGTTTACTATTAATTTGTTACTTCGGAACCAATTTGAAACATCTGATATTGTACTATTTACGGTTTCTTTATTGCAAAGGATGTTCGTATCATCTGCAAAGAGAACCATTCTTCCGTTTCGAATCGTCGAGGGCATATCGTTTACGTAAAGTAGGAACAGAATAGGGCCTAAAATCGATCCTTGAGGAACTCCACGTGCAATGGGCAAAGAGTCGGAAAGGTGCGTACGTAATGTTCCATCATTCCAGTAAGGTATTTCAACTCTCTGAGATCGTTGTTTAAGGTACGAACATAACCAATCTAGAGCAATACCACGGATTCCATATGAAGGTAATTTTGAAAGTAAAATGTCATGATCAATGACGTCAAAAGCTTTTGAGAGATCTAAAAATAATCCAATAGGTGCCTCGTTTTGATCCAATGATGAGGCGACATCTTTAAGAAAAGAAAATATAGCTGTTTCCGTTGCTTTTGATTTTCTAAATCCATGCTGGCAATCTTTTACTTTCTTGCTACTGTTTACACAGTATAGAAAAAAGTATTGTAATGCGGCTTAATTGATTTATGACAAAACGGTAAGACAAAATACCCACCCATACAAACATCTTGTCCGTCCGTCTGTGGCCAACGCTATCGTCTCTATCGGTTTTCTCCAAAATTGACATTCCTCGATCGATCTTGTTGATGTCACGACCCCTTGAATTTGAAACAGATATATTCATTTCGGGGGTTCTTTACATGAAGCTCTCATTCTCAAAATTTTAAAAAAGGGTCCAATTTTTTTATTATTTTTTGTTGTCGGTTAGCGTAATGGTGCGGGTCTCATGTTCATTGAAATCCCAGAATTTTTTAAAATTGCAAACGTGCACTTTCTTTTGGGCGTCTTCCTGTATTGAAGATAGAGATTTTTTCCTTAATAAAATATGTTTCTTAAAGACAGATCTTCAAGTAAGTTCATGTTCATTTTTTAAAATATGAATAGTTTTCATGTAATTTTGTGGGCAATATGGGCAATTAATAAAAGCAATATTTTTTTTCCTGAAAAGTGCTCCAAATTTTTACCTTGTATGTAATAAGGGTTGGTAAAAAAATATGGTGCTAGTTCCATTTCCGACTATATTTCTGCTTTTTCGAAAATTGCAAAGAGTTAACATTTCAAAACTACAAAATTGAAGATGGAGATTTTTGTCTCAGACATAGTCTGTTGTCTGTTGCTCTTGAAAAAAGGCCTTATACAATGTTTTCAAGAAACGAGTAGTTTTCACGTAATTTGATTATATTAAAAAAAAATATTGTCTCAAGAACCATTCAACATTTTTTCTTTAATTTTTTCCCACGGATAGAAAAAGGACGCTTAAAAGAATATCACAAGACTTATTTTTGAAAATTGCAAAAACTGTTTTGAATTTCAAATCTTACTCTATATTTTCAAGACAAATTTTGAGTTAATATCTTTTATCTAATTACGGTAAAGACAACTGGTTGTGTTAAACAGCATACAACTTACGTGAATGAAAATCTACGTAATCACATAGCCAAATTTCGTATATACTAGCTTCAACAGATTTTGTAGATCGAATACCTTCTCATTCTTATGTTGAATCTTACTGTTCACTGCCCTTCTATAATAATGACTGTGTCCTGATTGGTCAGTGTCTTCGTGTGGGTGTCCAACTCTGCAAACCCCCAGGTAGGTTTAACTAGAGGTGCTACAAAATGGCACAGACTTTTTCGTAGTAAAGGTTTTTAATTTCCTTGGTGTGGACTGGTACTGTACAGTCTTGCCCTGCCTTCTTGCTTGCTGCCATCTATCGCTGCCCAAAGTACATTTTTTAAAAAATTTTCTCAACTTTTCAGTTTCCCAATAGTAGAACCTAAATATTATTTTAGGTGCAACAAACACTATGCAGCGAGATTAAACACGCAAACAAACAATTGCAAACTGCAACTGAGAGAAACAAACATGATACTTTTTTAAATTAATTTCCTCTCAGCAAAACACTTCACCCGGCATGGTCTTCACATGAACTTAGCTGAAAAACACGCATTCGGTAACAAGCTTGCACAATACATCCAGTCCCAGTCCCTTGCCAGTCCTACGTAGTCTCCTGCCAAACATCCATCCCTTTCACCTTCCTCACGTTCTCCACCCCCACCCTTATTTCGAACCCTGTTGCCTCTTCCTCTGAACCTACTCCCGTTTCTTCCATTCCCACTACCAATTCGTCTACACCCGATGCCCCATTTTCCTCACAACCTATCACTGCTGGGACACATTACAACCTTCGACCATACACTCGAGGTAAAAGTAGAGTAAATATATAGCAACTACAGTCAGATACAGTAGAAGAACATTCGTGTAGATACTTGCAAAAGATGAGCATACTGCATCATAATGTTCACTCCCTTTCAAAAAAACTGAGTTTATCGAAGCAGCTCTACAGATATAATCAATCGAGGCAGCTCTATAAATCAAATGGATGTTTTTTGTTTTACAGAACATTGGTTATCTCCTAATGAACTTGGCGTTTTCCAGATTTCAAACGTTTACCTCGCAGGCTTTTATTGTAGAGAGAACGCCTAAAGGTCCTACATGTGGGGTTCTTGTATTTACGTTAGAAATAATATCGATTCTATCTACTTGACGGATTTAAATGTGTTGAAAGTGATTTCGAAATTTCTATTGTACATCTTCATTTGCTAAAAATGAAATTACTGTGCATCTACAGGCCTCCAACAAAGAGAGCTGCAGATTATATTTTGTTCTTAGAAAAACGAGGTAACACATAATAAAGTCAGCAATCGCTCTTTTGAATCCGTTGTTGTATGCGGAGATTTTAACATTGATTTTCTGGACGAATCTTACGAGAAAGAACAGTTTCTCAATTAAATTAATTCATTCAGTTTAGATATTACACTAAATGTACCTACATGGATCACACTAAATTCAATGAAGGCAGTCGATCGAATTATAATTAACCAAACTAGTACTCGATGTGAAGTTGAAACAAAAGATTTAGGATACAGAGACCACGATGCACAAATTCTTACCATTAAAAGAAATGCGAAGACTGACACAATAAATAATACACATATGACTTAATTGTTTACTAAAAGTAAAATAAAATGATTCATTGATTACTTGATGCAGGAGTCATGGGACGCGGTTTATAATACTGTTGATACAAACGATAAATATAATTCTTTTTCTCAACTTATTAGCTTTCATTTCATTTTAACACGTGCTTTCCTCTTCAAAAAAATTAAATATTTCACGGAAAAGCAATTTTTGGATAAAACATGGGATTAGGACATCATGTAAAAATAAGCGAATTCTTTTTCTCATTTCTAAACATCATAACGCATCTCAAGACTTCCTCATCTACTTTAAAAAATACAAAACATTGTTAAGAAAAGTCATAAGGCAGGCTAAAATAATGAAACACGATCAGGATATTTTGAACACAAATAACAAAACAAAAGCAATGTGAAATATAATAAAAAAAAGACTAAATCGAGAATTGCTGCAGATCTCATGGACAGACATCAGCCACAAAATTCAATATCAGACATTTCCCTTCTGTCAGTTTAAAAAAAAAATTAGAGAAACAGTTTTACGTACGAATGGAAACCTTTCTCAGTAAACACGACACGCTTTCAGATTGCCAACATGGATTTAGAAAATCAAAATTTATGGAAATAGCGATTTTTCTTTTTTTAAAGATGTCGCCTTATCTTTGGATCAAGACGACGCACCTATTGGATTATTTTTAGATCTTTCAAATGCTTTTGATGTCATGGATCATGACATTTTACTTTCAAATTACCTTCACATGGAAACCGTGGTATTGCCTAAGATTGGTTATGTTCGTACTTTAAACAACGATCTCAGGGAGTTGAAGTACCTTACTGGAATGATGAAATATGTCCACACCTTTCCGACTTTTTGCCCATTGCATGTGGAGTCCCTCAGGGATTGATTTTAGGGCCATGAGAAAAATTCTCCGAAAACAGGAATGGATCAAAAAGATATGAATAATAGTTAATTTAATTTTAATAATAATTTACTATTTCAAATCCCAATATTAATTCAATTTTTACTCTGTTCTACTATTTATATTCTCAATTTATTGATGTATTTTCTTTCAAGCTATCCACAAACCTTAATTGAAATTAGACCAATTAGGTATTCTCTCTTAAAATATAAATTAAATGTTATATGAATGAAAAAAAGTACAATAATTTTGTATGAACTTTTATTACAAAAATTTTGTATTACCGCCATATGCTTCATTGGACAACAATGTAAGAAGTTCATTGTTGAACAGCAACATGATGGGAAAGATAATATCAGTGTTTTTATTTATTAAACATTAGTGTTATAATGTTCTCTACATGCAATAAAATGGTGTATTTAACTTTATTGAAGTCAGGAAGAATGTAAGTACAGGTATGAATAAGATAATGATATCATCATTTCGAATGAATTCGTAAGTCAATTTATTGGATCTTTAGTTCTGGATGTTCAATTTATATATGAAATTATCTTTGCTTGCCTGTGTGATGTCCTGGAAATAATGTGAGCAGTTGCAAATAATGCAAAAAGTAAGTGTTGTTGTAGCACCACTACTTTCCTGAAGCATTACAATACTTTCTCTACACTGATAAGCAGTAGCAAGAAAGTAAAAATACACTCAATTAAATGGCTTAGTTAATTATTCCATTTTTCCAACAAATTCGTATCTTTAAAAACTCTAAAAACATTTATTTCAGTAATGCAGCACATGCAAGTGCCAATGGCATACCTACCAGACAAATGCTATGTTCAGTCAGTGTTTCCTTTTGAGGATAGATATTTTCACCTGCTTAAGAATTGAAATAATATTAATTTAGGCCATGGGAATCTCTGGAGTGTAAAGTTTGAGTGTGATAATGCAAGGAAATGTGTACCTCTTTGGAACTTTAGTTAAAACCGTTAATTTCTTTTATTAATTTATTGAAGATAACAAGGTACTCACAATGAAAATCAAGTTGTCGCAGCTATTTATGAACTCAATAATATATTCTGACAAAACCTGATACAAATGATGGCAGTAGAGCATTAGTAGCAATGTGCTTATTGGTTCCTCTTCGTTAGATATGAATATGCAGGCTCATGGGGTATCCCTATATCTTCCTGCCAGTTTTGAAACATCTTCTTAATATTCCTTTCCCAAATATTGTAAAATTTTTTACTAATGATAGATCGCAAAACTATTTTGTGTACACCATGCTGTAGTTACAGTCTGAATATTACACAATGAATACATCATTGTAATGTTTTACTGAAAGTGTCTATAGTAAAAAAAAAATTTAAATAAAATTGCAGGTGTTTGAAAACATTGGGGGTGAGTGAGTGAACATGTTCCCTGCCAGTGATATCTATGAATGAAACAAACCGACTTGAACTAGATTAATTTTAAATCAGTCAAATGAATTTCATTTTTTTTCACACCAAGAAAACTGTTTTTTTTGTTTTGTGGGTAATGACAAAAGAAATTTCATATTCCGTGGGCAACACTAGAAAGTGCAAAGGTGTCAACACTTATGGGCACTCCATTTTGTAATATAATTTATTTTTTTGTCTCGCAAATCACAATCTTTTACAAGTATTGATCATTTTTAAAGGTATTTCATTCAGAATAACTTTCTAAAAAAAATCTATAAAGCATACTTTTTTAATAAAAAGTTTACCTGCTCTGTCCATGGGTGTCATTTTAACTCCAAGACACTTCGGGGCTTGAAAATGTACTATATAATTGCACTCTACTAATCCCTTTTGCCTGTTGGAGCAAGTTTTCCTGTGACCTTTCAGATCTCCTCCTTACATTTATAAACTAATTTTGAAAGTTCCAACAAAAGTGGTTATTTCACATCACACAATTTTCTCTAAGGTGAAATAGTTGTGGCTTTTCTTTCAAGGGGATTGTTAGCCCATTCAAATCTGCAGCAAGCTGTATTTACTATGTAGGCAAGTTTCTAAAATATGTATCACATGACTTAGTTCTGCTGAGATTATTCTGCTCTTGTGAAGTACATTGGATGATGTTTTGGAAGGAACTGAAGAAAATGATTGTTCAACGTGTAGGAAGGCTTACTAAATAGAGAAAATATTTTGCTTCATACACATGAGAACTTTTCAGTTGATTATTAAGTTCTTGTACATTTGCAATATTCAGTGTATTCTTTTATTTTGTACATT
Source organism: Teleogryllus occipitalis (assembly GCA_011170035.1). NCBI lineage: Eukaryota > Metazoa > Arthropoda > Insecta > Orthoptera > Gryllidae > Teleogryllus > Teleogryllus occipitalis. Next base: position 233,532 of record BLKR01001777.1, read on the forward strand.
TTGTCATTAGATATTATCAAGAATGTTAAGAAAGTAGTAGGGAGCAGAAAAGCAACAGAATAGTAAGTTATTGTCACAGAAACCAGCTGAGAATATGAACAAATCAAAATATTCCCTTGGGGGGAAATAGGTAGGTGCAGAAACCTAGTCATTCCAAGGTTAATCAATTTAGACAATTGACCAGTTTTCTGCTATGTGGTGACAAAATGGGCACCTGTTGAACCTAATCTACTGAACGGAAAGAAGGCTAAAGAGCAAAATTATCAACTCTATAATTACTAAGCTCATAATGGGAGGAGGGGCATTCATGTGTATCAAAAGGAATTGATAATTTTACTAGTTGTGAACACAAGTTTACTGATGAATATAAAAATCACTCACAATATCCACAACTGGATAAATATATTTATTTTATTTCACATGTTTTTTCCTCAATATTTTTCACTGAAACAGCTGTACATTTCTAGTCCATCACAGCCATATCTATACACAGTTATCTTTTATTTCAATGTACCTTCTCCATTTGCACTTGCTTTTCAGGTTTTGATAAGGAAGTTGTACCTAACAATTTGAATAAAATATTGATTTGTTTCAACTATATGAATGTAACAAATATGACTTCTATCTGTACATTCTTTTGTAGAGTCCAATATGTTTCTGACATGAGAAGTGCTTCATGTATCTGCAAGTATAGGAATAATCTTTTGAATAGTGTAAATTATAGTACAGCAAATAAGACATTATGGGACTGGAGGGATCAAGGTCTGATGTAATTTATTTTTGATTAACTTTGCAATTATACAATACAAGGTTAACATTAGTTTTAAAAACATCAACATTATTTGAAGGTAGATTTTATTTTATTCATTGAGTGACAATATGTCATGGTGTAAAATTGTTACAATCTCATACATTGGAGATTCAGTACACATATTTAATATTTATTGATTTATCTTATAGGACTAGCATTTTAAAAGCATGACCTTTGTATAGTAAAATGAAATTTAAATATTTTAATTATCCTCCTCATATGGTAACAAATATTTACAGTGGGAGGCTGAAAAGCAAGAATGGAAACGAGGTACATTTCTTATTGGTAAGATATAAAGAAGTCTACTCTGACTATTATAGTAAACACATGAAATTATCTTTCGTTGAAACTCTTTCAGCTCTCAGAAGAAAGTCCACAATTTCAACTCTTGCATTAAGACTAAGAAGGAAGAAGTGACATACAGAATAATACCAATTCAAAACATATTACATGTGTAAGACATTCACACATTACAGTTTTTTAAACACAAGTATGTACATGAATACATTTTGCAGTTACTATGATTTTTAACTGCTGTAAACATCGACGTTTCGACAGAGTTCAACACAAAATATTGAGATTCTGGTAGATATGCAGTCAATATTTTAATGTTCAGTCGCCGGCATTTTGTAAACAAACGAGTGAGAACTCAGGACAAACATTACGCAATACTGTTTCTTATTTTTCAACACACTTCTATCAGCATTGCAACAAAAGTCTATGCTTTCAACTTATCATTGAAATGTCTACAAATTTCTCCATTTTTCTTTCCATCTACACAAATATCACAGGCCGTTTTTTTTAGAACCATCACAACAGAAGTTCTGGAAAGAACGCCCATTCAGAAGAGGTTTCAACACAGCTGTCGCGATCGCGTAGCGCCATTCAACGCGTCAGTTCTTTAGGAACCACAGTAGTTCTTCGCTGGACTCCCACGGCGTCCACTGAGCTCATTGGCTAGCCCGTTCGCACTATGGCTTTTGCACGATGGAGCTGTGTGGCTGGCGGGCGGGCGGACGGCTTCCACCGCGCCGGCAGGGTAACTGTCAGTCGGGAGCTGGTCGCTCCGGGAGAGGCAAGCCGGCTAGCAGGGGCCTCCACTACACGCGTCGCAACAGCAGTTGACAGAGTGCATGGTGTCCGTCCCCACCGATGTCGCAGTTCGCGTGCCCACCGACCTGTGGGGAAGAGAGACAAGGCAATATTAGAATTGGACGTGCTGTAGGTAGGAGTTCTTTTTGCATATATTCACAATTATTCCCTGTTCGTGCTCGAGGTTATAAAAAAATATGCGGTAGTTAAGGGGGAGGAGCACATCTGTTACAAAAGTGAACAAAGGAGGGCAAGGGTTGATGAAAAATGAACGTAATCACCATTTTTTGTCATTATATTTGTTATAATAATAATAATAATAATAATAATAATAATAATAATAATAATAATAATAATAATAAACAATAATGAATTTAAAATCGAGTGTTAAAATTAATCAAAAATGTTCACTGCATTTGACTTGGGAAAATTATGTTGAACTGGAGGGTATCATGGGATTACAATGGTGCACGAGGATATTAAGAAAAATAAGCCTCTTATTAATCCACGTGAAAACGGATTTTTTGTTACAGTGCTAAATAATGAGTATTTGTACTGGCAATCAGTATCTAAAAGTCGTCTTCTACAGCATAATGCACGTTGTGCACTCACAGTTTGTGATGACTGTTTCACTTTAAGATTTTGAGGTAATAAAATAATTCTATTTAATGAAATATTTTCAGAAAATTACCACACTGTGTTCACTTTTTTGCGTTTTTGTAACAAAAATTGTAATCATTTGTGAAAATTTCGTCCTGGAATATTTGTGTGAATTACTTTCCAGATTATTACCAGGTAAATGGCGGAGCAGTTTCCTAACAAACGAGAGATTAACTGTTCGCGAAATTTCCTTCATCATCGTCCCCTCCTCTCTCCCTTTACACACACACACACACACACACACACACGTGCACACACACCAACACACACACAGGCACACATACACACACACGCACACAAACACAGCTACCTCCTGCCATAGGTACTACACTCATGGGATTAATGATCTTAACTGTAACGCGCCCGGAAACTCGAATGAATTAAAACCTATCCTAGATTAAATTAGTTCAAAGAATTGGTCGCCCCGACCGGGATACGAACCCGAGCCTTCTGATTTACGCCCAGCTGCTCATGCCTTCTGGTTTACTCCCGATCGGGGCGACCAATTCTTTGAACTAATTTAATTATTAAAATACATTGTTACTCAGTAACAGGGTCACAATTTGGATAGCTGTACGTCTGCGGAACATATTCTCCGATCGTAAGTGCATCCAACAAGGCGACGGGTAAGGTGACGATTATATTGTTTATCCTAGATTGTTGTCAACAAGGCTGGAGGAGAATTCTAGCGGCCGGCTGCTCTGATCGGTAGTTTTCCGTGGTTTCTCCGATCAACACCAGGCGAATGCCGGAGCAGTACCCTATCAAACGGGCCACGGACCGCGCGCGATCTATCCTTCCCATTCCTTGTCCTTTCCTCTCCCATTACACACACACACTTACACTAACATGCACTGCACTACCACATATCCCGGGAGACCGGTCGGGAGCTGAGAGCTTGTCCCGGCTGGGGCGGTGCCCCGCTGGTGGGAGAGTCCTGGTTATGGGGGAAACCCCACTAGCCGACGGTAGGTCGGTGCCGGATCTCGCCATCCAGCGGGGGAAGATCACCGCCATCCCCCGAGAAAAAAACATGCACTACACTAACGGGACTAATGACCTGAGTAGTTGACGCGCCCGGAAACATGAATCAATCAATCAATTGTCAACAAGGACCCTCCCTTGCTGCAACGCACCTGTTGTTGGTAGGCGGGCGGGCGTCGCTGGAAGGCACGTGCAGGGGGCTGCCGTTGGAGTCGCAGTCTACGGCCACCGCCATGTCCACCGTGGCAGGCGCCGGGGGCGGGGCGTGCACGGGGGCGGGGGAGGCGAGCGGCGGCGGGGGCGGCGGCGCGTCGATGTACGCGCTCTCGCCGCCGCTCGCGGGCTTGTTGAGGTCCGAGTACACCCGCAAGGGAGCGTGCACGTCGGCCACGGCCGAGTAGGGCGGCGGCAGCTGGCAGTCGGGCGCCATGGAGGTGGCGGTGGCGACGGCGTAGCTGGGCGGCAGGTCGGCGATCCAATAGGGCGGCGTGTTCTGGAGGTGGCCCACCTGCGGGCATAAAGGCAACTTCACCCATCAATCTCCAGTTGGTAGCTTGAGAAAATTATTTACATTAACATCACTTGATCATCAAAATAAATATATTTGAAAAAGCTAGTAAATTTCCTTTTCACTGAAAAAAGGGGAATTATGGATATGTCCTACAAGGGCTTAGGGAATGAACAAGCAGTACGCGGCGAGTGAGTCGACTGGAGACAAAATATTTTTGAATATTTCACTGCTTCAGAACGTGACTTGTCAAGCATCATTGCATAATGGGTTGCCTACCAATCGGGGGCGAATGCCATACGAGTAACTCCGTCATATGCAATGTCCCACCACACGTACATGGAAGAAAAGTGATCATCTTCTGCCCCCCCCCCCACATGCCCTAGAAGTGTGTAACATTTGTTTAGAAACAATTAAATACTGAAAATAATTTGTTAACATGTCTAATTTCGGTTTATTAGATATCGAAATCAATCGAGCAGTCTAAAGCAATAAAATTATCCATCATTATCGATCTTATGTGAGATTTTATGTAACAGCCATTATTTTGTAGATATTGTTTTCCGAGCTAATACACCGCGGTCCATTGGAAATTCTACAACTATGACAGAAATTCTTAGTGGCAATGTGGTAATGAGCTCTTTATGGTAGGCTCCCGACTGCCGACGTGCAAGTTGGCGCCGGATCTCACCATTAAGCGGGGGAGGAACGCCGTCACATCCAGGCATAAACATTCACTACGCTACTGGAACTAACGACCACAGCAATTGACGTGCACAGAACATCAATTAATAAAAAGCTTAGAAACTTGCTAAAGAATGGACGGACAATATTGTAATCATAGTAACGAGGTGAATTGAGCGACCCGACAGACATCTTTGGTGGCAATGTGGTAATGGGCAAAGCATTCATCTGGTAGGCTCCCGACTGCAATTGTCTGCCGTTGTTGTGTACGAAATGATAGAAGAACATTTTACACTGGTCCACGCCTTGTGAGCCCGGAAGAGAATATTGACTCCATATTAACGCCGACATTGAAAGCCTACATTGAGTAATTTTTATTATTATTCAGTAATAGTTCAATTTCTTGCACTAATGTTCCGCAATATTTATTATTAAATTCTATCAAGTTTGTAGATGCAATACTGTGTTAAGATGACTTGTTCATTCAAAATTCTCGTTTAAAGTAGAATACAGTGTTGGAAATAAAAACAGGAAATTAAGTAATAGTTCTGTTACTAATTTTAATCACGAAAGATGGAAATTCAACGTTCATTTCAGAAGAGATGTGCTTGTAAGTGTTATGATATGTTGTAGGAGGGTAGATGGCAAAAAGCAAAAGTTTACGAACCAATAATTTGAACGGCCCCTAACGAGAGTTCATTCGGCTCAGCGTTCGGACAGACTGTTGCGGCTTGCGGGTTGCAGCTTATTTCACTGATAAGGGGCCGTGAAAGGTTATCTTATTATCGAGACACTACTTCCAAAGAGCATGGTTTATTGGACATTGATTTACGACGATTCACTAATCTTGGGAAGATGTTACAGATTCTTATTGAGATACAGTGGCAATGCAATACAACAGAGGTCGTGTGTGTTTCTGAATAGGAAAGTATGCAGTAAAATGAGTAATCATAATCTATACCTACTATAGCAACACACTCCGTGTGGTCTACGATCATAATGCGTTGAAGGACATAATGAAAATTCTCACGAGTATCTATCAAATACGAACACGTTTTCGATTTATCACGATTTAAAATTGGAATGAAAAATTTAAAAAATCGATTTTCCAAAACATTATTCATAAACATTCCATTCGATTAGACCGACTATTACACGAACCCACTCAAACTCTGATTTGCTTTTCGCGAACTAATGAAATGCCATGAAAATTTCGCGCATTTCGAGTGTTTTATTCTCTTCGTTCACCAAGTTGGTTGCCTTACTTTTTTTTTTCTTTTTTTTATTTATTTATTTACGTCAAAAAAACAGTTAAAAACTGCGTATGCGTACTTGAGTTTATAATATGATATAATAAACAACAATTCTTATTTTCGCCAAAAGCCTAAAGATGCCTATTCGGTGGGCAATACACTGGAAAGCGATTGTACTTGTAGACAGAAAATTAGGCTGAAGCAGAAATCTACATTAAATAAAAATCTCGAATTACTCTGCTTCAGAAGAGAAATCGACAATTTGCCACTCTTCCAGTGAATAATGTCGAAATAAAAATTCATTTTCAACAAATAAAATAATATTCAGTGAAAAAAATGTATAGCTGTTACAGCTTCTGCATTTCTATCTGTATCCATATTACTATTTCCTATTAATTTTTTGCAGTGAAACATTTTGATGCAAAATAAAATGAACACAAAAAAGGTATTTTCACGAGAATTTATACTTCATTTATACATCCTATTTTTGAATTTGAAGTGTCTACAATATGGCATTTTAACGACTAAATTTTCAGTGTTTAACCAAGAACCGGCTGGGGCTCTCAGAGCTGACAATACGATGGGAACGGCTGCCATTACCTGTCTGCCGCGAGGTGCCGGCGGGCGAGCGGGGCGAGGGCCACGCCCAAACTCAATGCACGACAGGCGACTGTCCAGCAGCAGCAAGCAGCCTCGTGGTCCAATAGTACCGTACGGCCAGCTCATGGCGGAGCAACGACAGAGGACGAGCGACGAAGAAACGTCGGCGACTGGTGCCTTGGCGATGGTGGTGCAACGATAGAGGACGAGCGACGAAGTTCGATATTGGTGACTGGTGCCTTGATGACGGCGGTGCAGCAACAGAGACGATCGTCAAAGCTTCGATATTGGCGACTGGCGCCTTGGCGACGGCGTGCAACGATAGAGGACGAGCGATGAAGTTCGATATTGGTGACTGGTGCCTTGATGACGGCGGTGTAGCAACAGAGGACGAGCGTGGAAGGATCGTCGTTGGCGACTGGTGCCTCGGCGAGTCGACGCCTCGCTTTTTAGAGCGGGCGCGACCCAAGGTGACGCGAACCAGGGGATCACGCTACCGCCCCCAGTCCCTCTCGGCCCCCCTGCTCCGCTCTGCCCCCCTCACCCCCCTTGCAGCAATCTGAGTCAGCCTGAGTACATGTATGTACTGGCGGCGTGTCGTGCTGATAAAGTTACGAGCTCCGTGCCCTCCCTTCCCGCGGTCCCCGCTGCCTCCATAGGCCATGCAGAGCATGCTGTTGATATTGGCATTTGTTACGTTGCCGCTAAATGAAACCTTCTTCACTCAAGCTTTTACGAGTGGGTTATTGACGGAAGCTGATTTGATCCTCATGATTATTCACTGACGTACGTTATTGACGTAATGAATAGTGTAATTTTAGAATAGTAGCAAACATGCGTCGTTTGCTACCATTGTTTTCATGTTGGTAAGTCTTTAATACGTGAACTAATTTTAGGAATATGTCGCTATGGTTTTCAATGTTTCTGTTGACATGCTGTTTTCGAATCTCCAGTTTTTTGTTGTCACCTTCGTAATCAAATGGAAAATTCCGCTTAAAAACGTATTTTTGTTACATTTTTCTTTGTCCTAATATTATAACTGAAAAGTAAATTATGACACCGACTGCAGCTACAGATTTCCACCATAATTTTTTGATGCGCAACAACCCGAAAATTCCACAAGGAACAATACGCAATTTTCTTAGAATATTGCAGTGTGTACAAAGCGAGCGTTTAGTGATTTCAGCTGACAAGAATATATTGTCTCCATTCTCGAGAAGTATTCTGTGAATGAGAATGTGCAAAGCGATAAGGAAAAGAGGGCAAGGAATTCCCTATGAAATTTGAATATTTTTGTGACTCAGTTTCTCTGTTTAATGTGCATTCTGATGAAATTCCTAAGAATTTCGAGCAAATGTCTATGCAATGAGAACACGCAATAAAGATCTAATACTATTTGCTTAATATTATTAAACGCTTAAAACTATTTACATTTTTTTTAGATTAAGCCGCACCAAGAAATTTTGTCAATTCTTTTTTTAGGTTACTGCATGCAAAACTTCACTTCTTTTTACGTCTTAAGCAGAAAATGTGCAGATGTTTCATTTTTATTCCATAAATTAAAATATTAATATTTATTATTATTATTATTATTATTAAAATAATTTGACCTTGACTTTCTTCACGTCGGCCATCGATGTTCTGGATCAAATGTTCGGAGAAATTGGGTGGCAAAGGTAAACTAATACCTTCGTAATATGTATCAATGTACTCGGTTTCGAGATAAATTGCGTATGCGAGTGCTCTTTTTATATTCATTTTTGATCCGCTCTCGAAAAGTGTGTCTCAAAGATCTCGTGATTGATCAGGGATTATATTAGTCGTAAGACACCGTGTTATTCCCAACTGACATCGCAATAGAAACATTAGAAGGAATAAAATTCATACGATCTACTCTCGTTCTTGCTTTGGTCGACCCCTCGTTAAAGTGAACGTATACGTTAAGTGAACGTTTACGATGGCAACTTTTCATTGTTTTAGCGATTGATTTAGGTGAAAAAATGCAGAAAAGACACCCGACGAATAAATAATATTTAAATAAACAAAATGAGGAAATTTTTACATTTTACTTATTTTAATAAATTCGTATTATTATTGAAAACAAAGGTTAGTGAAGATTTTAGATAATGGAAAAATTCAATTTTCTAAACTCACGATGCGACTCCACAATTCTGCAGACAGTTTTGGAAGTAAAAATTCTGAAAAAAATGGACAATATCTAAGAGTTCTCTAGTATTTTAACGAACATTTATTTCATCGGTGTAGAAGGTAAGTAACACATAAAAAAGTCATCTTTTAATTAGGTGAAGCAATGCAGCCTATTATAAAATTGTATATTTTTATTTTTATAAAGTAATATAGATTGATATATTAGTTGAAAAAACATCCAAGATATAGAGTAAAGTACTGTATTAGCAAAGTAAATGGCTCTGTTCACTAACAAATCTTTACACGTTAAAACCTGCAAAATTAGAATGAGGTATGGCACTTTCCTTGTGCACCGACGAATTTTGAGAAAAAAAGGGAAGAGTATACGGGCCCGAGGGAGAATTACCTGAACGATATTACGCGTCGAATATGAGTTTATAGTAATCACGAAATGAAAAGAGTAGCAGACTATAGAAGCCTCTATCCACAGCAGCGCAGTAAAGCCTCCGCGATCGATTTATCGTTTTTCCCTTATCTGCCTAGCGTGTCCGTATGGACACGCTGTACGAAGCTGAAGATTGTTTAAACTTTCCCCTTAAAAATTGCAAAAATGCAATTAGAGATTCATATTATTTTCCATCTCATCCTAAAAGGTGTCACCCTGTGCATTTAAAAATTTTGAGGAAAAAATGTAATATTTGTTTAAAATTATAAAATGGTGTAATGCAAGTTTTTTACGAAATAATTCAGATGCGGTGTTGTTAACGTTATTATATGAAGAAATAAAAGAGGTAATCTCCGTCACTTAGTATATTTATTGAGATAGCCAGTTTTCGACGGCTTTGACTTCATCATCAGTCTACAAATGTAAAGGAAAGAAAATATAAATAAATTACCAAGAAAAAGCAAAATACGATAATGCAGATTAATATAAATAATAGCAAATTAAATTACACTATGTGAAATGGAAGGGGATATTATTATACAGACCAGTAGCAAATGACCTTACAAAATATACAATGTAAAGGGGGGTAATGTAATGAAAATTTAAATATATCTATTAATTATATTACCCCCCCCCCTTTACAGTGTATATTTTGTAACGTCATTTGCTACTGGTCTGCATAATAATATCCTCTTGCATTTCACATTGAGTAATTTAATTTGCTATTATTTACATTAATCCCCCGCATTGTCTCATTTTGTATTTTATTTATATTTCATTTCCTTTACATTTGTGGACTGATGACGGCAAACCCGTCGAAAGCCGGCTATCTCAATAAATATCCTGTTGACGGAGACGATTTCTTTTATTTCTCCGTACATAAATGAGGCAGATGGAGGTGGACGCGTCCGCGACCGCGCAGGCTGCGGCCTCCGCGTACCTCATAGAAGTTGTCGCGCCCGTCGGAGATGGTGCTGACGGAGTCGGAGTGGATGCTGCCTCGCCGGAAGTGGAAGTGCGACGTCTTCTCGCACGTGGTGCAGCTGCAGAAGCCCAGGAACAGCACGGCCGTCGCGCCCACCGCCAGCCACATGTACGCCGACTGGATGGTGATGCTCGAGATGATCACCACGATGGACGCCACCAGGATGAGCGCCGCCGTCAGGCTGATGGACAGGCTGCTCTCCTGCAACACACCCACAGCCGGGGATTACCCAAGGCCCTGTGTGGATTGGTGTCATGGCTAAAGAGAAGGGAAAAGTTCACGATTGTGGGTGATTTAAGTCGGGAAGTGGGCTCTAATGGTACGGCAGGGGATTAATTTATTAAGGGGTTCTAAACATGACAAAACTATTAGGCTCCGTATTAATGCTGAAATATTTAATATTGGTAATCAAAATGAACGAGAAAATTAACTATAAACTTTGTGTTTCATTGTATTCAACTACTTAAAAATATTTAAACTGTTTAAAAACTTAATAGATGATCCTAATCAGCAAAGGCACCAAACGCGTGTTTTGTTTGAGTGGTGTCAAGCTGAAACAGCCATGTCAGCACAACCGAATAAAAGTCTTTACTAATTAATTGCTAACTAATTACCAAAATTTTGTATTATTTGTTACCTATTTTCGTTTAGAAAATGAGTGTGTACTGACTTGATATGAAACCAGCATACACATAAGTTATTTTTTGCCGAATAACAGGAGCATGCACATCAGAATTAATTGGCAATTAATTGATAATTCATTCTCACAATTTAGAATAAATTGCCAGCTGTTTTCATTACGAAAATCGAGTTTGTGATGGCATGAGACCGTTACAGAACATACATAAGTTACATTTGATCCGTAGCTTGAAGTAAATGACATCAGACTATTCTTAATTGATTTTTTATATTCTTGAAAAACTCATCATCTCTAAGCTTTTTAGGTTTCTTTACTTTTGGATTTGACCTTCGAATGAATTCACTTTTGTTTGATGTTTGCCGATTGAGCATTCAATTTTCGATTTTGCTTATGTCTAAGTATGAATATTTTTGTTTGAAGATACTCTAACCAGTGCGACCGATCCACACTAACTTGACACTTTGTGGGTAAGTCTCGGAAAGGGTGAGGCGACTTTCGATGATACCAGAGGTAGGTACTAAACAGGGTAGAAGAAAATCTTCCACAAAGGATGCGCTAAACATTTGACTGAAGACTGTGCTCCCTCCAAAACCATCAAATGCCACAGAGTTCTGTTTTTCACATTTATTGCTGCTTCTTTCATCTGCACCTTTCCTATTCTTTACTCTGTGACGTCTGTGAAAATAAAAATATCCACCTCAAAACAATGATTCAAATATTGTATGGTAGACTACATTAGGAACTTCTTGTAAGTTTATGTTATTTGGAATATCCTGTCGTTACAATACGGAAATTATTCGAACAGACATAACAAGACAAACTCGAAACAATCATAGCAAAAGATTGTTTACGTATTAGACTACTATCCATGTCATCGCGATCTTCTTTGCAACGACTTATTTGCAATTGAAAGTGGAGTAGTTTCTTACCAGATTTCAACAAAATTTAAGAAAATTCATGAAGTTACTTCAAAACGGTGCAACTTCCATAGTGATCTACCAGAGACAGAAAATCAGAATAGGTAGTGGCATCTCTTTTCAGAGCTAGGCTACGGTAGGGAATATGGATGACCTTTGAACCCCTACCCTGCTTGCACTCTCTCATTAAGATCGGATATTGTGGATCGAAGCGCCGATATATTAAGCATATATTATACATATTGTGGACAGCGCCTGCATTTAGAACGTAGCGTCTCGCGAAAAACCAAGTTCCCACTTACCTTTATCTTGGTGAAGAGACCCTGGTCGTTGGTCATTGTGGCAGTGGAGTATTGCTCTCCGCAAGGGGAGCTACGCTCTGGGTCCAGGGTGGAAGATCTGCAACACACAGGAGCCTCTGTTCAGTGGACATTCCGGCCCAGAGATTTTCATCGGGAAATATCTTTGTAAAATTATTATGATTCAAAGAAAGCAGACACTGCAGCGCCTCTGACCGGGAGGTCCTAGGTTCAAGTCCTGACGGCGGCAGGATTTTCGACACTAGCTTTTCAGCTAGGTCGAATTCTGTTTAGTTCAAAATCCATCAAATGTCATATTTTTCATAGAATTAATTGGCACCAGACAGGAGAAGTAATTCTAAAACGGTTTTATGCAACCATTTTTGTATTAACGTTATATAAAAATTATTGTGGACTAGCTGATGTTCAGGTATCTATTTATCACAATGCTCTATAATGCAACCCTGCCATTTCCACCCAATTCACCCTTATCTTCAGCCTGCCTCTCCCATCCTGCTGTCTTCGTACCCCGCCTTCTCCGCCTGTTTCCTCACTTTCCTGCCCATTTTGCCCGCAATAGTAATTTAGTGTCCCTCGGGTATTTTGATTTATGCTCTGCCCTACCCTTACGTGATCGTCCCTCCCTCCCCTCCTCTGGCAAGGCCTAGCCGCAGCAATGCCACCACCCGGCAACAAATGCCCCTAATTGGGGGTTTCCATTCACATAAATTTCGGAGAGTAACAAAATTTGGGGTAACATTTTGGATTCGCGATTCTCTTTATCTTTTTTCGGCATCTCAAAAGAGTTGGTGCAAAATTTGAGATCTTTCGCTGCACTGGATCAAAAGTTATTGTAGCACATGCACCCGTCCCCTACATTCACTATTATATTCTAGAGCCAAACAACAGGCGTACACCATATAACATTCAGCTTGACACGCAATTTTGAAGAGCATTAATGTAAGTGTTCGTTTCATTTTATGTTCCACGTCGTCGCAAGTGGTGAGGCTTTGAGTACTAAGGTTTTCGAACAAAGCTGCTTCCTTATTATAAAGGATTCCCCATTCGCTGCGCCAGTCATTTTCCAGCTGTTCGTTCACAGGCCTTTGATGGCTGGCCAAGAGTTGTTCCTTTTGCCCTCGGGCATTAGTCTTCGTCAGTGGTTAAATGTAGGCGAGCAGGAATTGCGAAAGCAACTTCAGCTCTTCTTTTCCTTGTGAGCGTTCGATGTGGACTGCTTTAGGATTACCACTGTCGTTTCTAACTACTTATTGTATTATTAAATTAAGAATATACGAACCATCATACATACAACACCAAAGTAACTGTTTGATATCAATAAAGAGTCTGTTTAACATCAGAGTAACTATTTTAACTGCATGTTATATTATTAAATTAAGGATGTATGGAATATCGTACATACATACAACACTAAAGTATTTTACAAGCAATATTTTATGAGGTAGAATGTCAAAGTTTTGCGATTGGCGGACAGAATCAAATTACGTTTAGATCACCTATCTCGAACTTTGAACACTCATTTTAATCCTTCGGAGGAGTTTATTGAAAGGGGAGGGCATGGTGTGTTTTGTTCCGTACGTTAAATTTTAAACTGTAATCAAGATAAGACAAACAGCTTGACTGAATTAGTGTCTCCTTTCCCAGTTTTGGCAACTCGTTTCTGATTGAAGAGCTTTTTTACGAAGACCGTATCTCCAATCAATACAATTTTTCTGAAAAGGAAGAAATTCACTTTCAGTATTCTATTTTAATATAGAATTCAAACTTTCATCTTAAAATATTGCAGAAATGCAATTAAAAATTCATGTTATTTTCCATCTCATCCTAAAAAGTATCACCATGTGCATTTTAAAATTTTGAGGAAAAAATAGTATTTAAAAATATGAAATGGTGTAATGAAAATGTTTTAAAAAATAATTCAGGTAAATAAGGGTTAAGTAACAGATATGCAATTTTTTATCATAATATTTGGTACTATGAGGGAGAAAAATCTTAAGATTCAATTGATATGTAAAACTAAAAAATAAAAGGAAATGAAAATAATTCACTTTGAAAAAAAAATTCAAATATGAGTATTTCCTCATATTAGACTGAAATTTGTGCAATCGTTCTTAGTGTTTAGAGATAAACACAGAGAAGATAGGTCAGAAATGAAATCAGCGGGTTATTTTCCTCATTGTGGCAAATTAATTTTTATCTGAAGTCAACTGACGTTTCTATGCTGAAGCTAGAGATATCACAAAATTATTAGTGCAGTTAGCAATAAATTATAAAAGTGATAATAGGTTTCATCCATTTTCCTCATTCATCCACACAATTTCCTACTATGAAGGCAATTTTTGTTCTTTATAATTAACCAATTACAAATTTCATTATTTGTCCTATCGATCGCTGTTTTCTATCAAAGCTAAAAAATGTTAATATAAAGATCTGAAAACTATCTTCTATCAGATCTAGCTAAAACTATTAGCAATAATTAACCACTAGGGTACCGTAAGTCCAAAATGGTTTGCAATGCACGAATTGTGTTTTTGGTTGCATCATTTATGAACCCTCATGCACGTACATTATCTGCACATACATCATCTGCACAAACTCTTTATCAGGGGGTTGCGTCTCAAATTCATCCTACTCGAAATTAAGAAACAGGAAAATTAGAAAATGTTTCAATTTTATAATAGAAGTCAGACCAACTACCACTCCCCTCCGAACTTTACTTGTCGCGTCTCTACATTTCAATTTACGTTATATACCTATTATTAATTTCTTATTGGTGTTCAGGGGCGCTCATCAATTAATAATGTCAATAAGCCTCATGCGTGATGATTTAATGGATATCCGATAAAGACATTGATAATGTGAGGAATGAAGATGTGTAGATGGGGGAGAGGAGGACGGGATAAAAGGGAGACAGACGAGAAAGCCTACCGAGAGCTCGTTTTTACATCATAAATTCTACAAGGATTGGCCGAGTATCGAACCGGAACTCATAATGAGGTTTTATTCACACCAGAAACAAGAAACGTAAATCTTCTCGAAATATTAGTTCTCTCTGCATCTACCAATTCCCATATTTATTTTATTTTTTTAATTGTCCTCTGATACATCTATCCCAGGATCGTTTTCATGAGGCATGCATCAATGTGGCTCGTTTCGGCTATCTGCGCCCTGTCATCTACACTAAACCATCCCAATTAGCTCCATTTAGGGCACCTTGGCCCCGAAAAATGCGCATAGGCATCGCCGTAGTCACTTACTCCCTAAACCTTCTCCCTTTACACCTTTGGGACGGACCTTTGCACCACTTTTCATGGACCTAACTGTCCCGGAACTGAACTTAAAAGTTCTGCGCGTGACTCTTGTGGCAACCCGTTTGCTCTGGGCAGTGCTTTTACGGCCACTCTTTTGGCCAGGCCTGATCTACTCTAATGCCAGCTTCCGCAGCCCAAGAAGCGTGTTTCAGAAAATTTGCGCCCTGTCATCTTCACTAAGCCTGCACAATTCACTAAGCCTGCACAATTCACTAAGCCTGCACAATTCACTAAGCCTGCACAATTCACTAAGCCTGCACAATTCGATTAAGGGCACAGTGGCTCGCAATAAGCCCCGGACATCGCTGCAGCAACTTCCCTCCTAAACCCTCTCCCCTTCTACCTTGTGGACTGTGCGTCGCATCCCCTTGTATAAATATAATTATCCCAAACCTGAGAATGAAGTGTCGTTTGTGACCCGGTGGCAACCCGTGTGCTCTGAGGGGTGCTTTTAGGGTCATATTTTGGCCAGACCTGATCTCCACTACAGCAGGTAGCCAGCTTCCGCAGCTCAAAAGGGGAACAATTACTTTTTGAGAATCTGGGTCCTGTCATCTACATTAGGCCTACCCAATTAGCTCGAGTAAGGCCACTAAGAACCAGAATATACTCCGAGCATCGCTGCACTCACTACCTCCATCAACCCTCTTCGCTTCCACCTTGCGGACGGCCTGTCGCATCCCTTTTATAAAACTAGTAATATTGTGCCAGAACTGAGCTTGAAGTATTGCGCGTGATGTCGGTGGCAACCAGTGTGCTTTGAGCGGTACTTTTAAGGCCACTATTTTGGTCTGGCCTGATCTTCCCAATAGCGAGTAGGCAGCTTCCGCAGCCCAACTGGTGCAAAATGTGGTTTTGAGAATCTGAGCTCTGTCATCTACTCTAGGCCTGCCCAATTAGCTCGATTTTGGAAACCATGGTCCGGGAAATGTCCGAGACTTCGCCGTAGGCACTTCTTCCCACAACCCTCTCCCCTGCCACTTTGCGGATGGCCCGTTGCACCTCTTTTTATAAAATTACTTGTGTCAGAACTGAACTTGAAATATTGCGCGAGACACCAGTGCGTACTTCAACCACAGCCCAGGAGGCGTACGCGGTGTTTTTGAGAA